>PVJX010015204.1:0-43115 GCA_004027295.1 Dolichotis patagonum
TCACGTCACATTTACATTCTAGATAGTTTTTTTTACATCCATTTTACTATAGAAAAGCACTTTAATATACAACAAGTTTCTAATTATTACAGGTCCTGCACCAATCCCAGCACCCGCTCAGTTGCAGAGAACAGATGAAGAGCTTATAGCTTGGTTGCAACAGCTAGGAGCAGATGCACATACAATTGAAAAGGTATATTTATAACCAAAACCAATTCCTATGATATTGTCAAAAAGCTTCTTAGGTCTTACGTATTTCATCTTTGTTTCAGATTGTTCAAGCGGGTTATACTCTTTCTGATATTCTTGATTATATCACTAAGGAAGACCTAAAGGGCCTTCAACTACGGTAAGAGGTTCAGCACAGTTTGTATAACAGAACATTTTTTGTGTGAATATACTTTAAAATAAAGTAGAAAACAAAGTGCTGGTAACGTCCCCCTTCCCAAATCTGGAGTCTTGCTAGGTTCAAGTTGGGAAAAGATGCCAGCACACTACACTCAGCTCTTTAAATGGCAACCTGTCCTCTTATTCCTATGTAACTTTAAATAGCTTTACACAGATCCCTCAGTACTTCTTGCCAGGGGCACGAGTATCACCTTCACATGGGAATGTTTTTGTGAAGTGCCTAAGTTAGGGACTGCGTTTTTGAGAACAGGTGGCAAATGTTAACTCTGGAGTTATATACTTTCTGCCGTAGTAAGAACTCTTAGGCAGGTAGGTGTTTGGGATTTTTAGTTTGAAATTTACTTTTCTTACAACTCTTTATTTGTTTCACAGTTGTGGTATCCTCTGTAGGATCTGGCATGCAATCGTCCAGCACCGAAAACAGAATCGGGGGCCTGCAGGGGCCGCGGATATACCCTAAGACAGATATTAGCTGACATGTTTATGGTTAAAAGCTTCAGTTTCCATACACAACAAATTCTGCTGAGTTTACAGAAGACACACATTCAATTAAGAATTTAATGTTTTAAATACTGTTCTTACTGTCTGTTTTATAACTGTTTTATACTGTCTGTTTTAGTCTGTTTTAGTCTGTTTATAAACATTTTAAAGATTTATAGATGTAATATGAATAGTGAATCTTAGATATCCCAGTATATTAGAATGTTCTTAGAAATGGATTTTACTTTCATGAAAAGTTACCACATCCTACATTACTTGAAACAGTGTTTAAAACAAGGCCGGGGACCCCTGTTTTAGAGTATGCCTTACTTATTAATATAGCACTTAAATGTGAAAGAGAAAATGGATACATTTATTATCTAATTAGGAATATAACCTAAAATAACTCTTCATGTTTATGTTGAATGTATAAACGGAGAAAACAAAGTAATTGGCCTTTGAATCTTACAACAAAAATCTTACAATAAATATTGTTGGAGAATGTTGTTTGTAATCATTGTGAACAGTCTTCTGCCACCACTACCTGAGAACACAGCAATGATTCATCTAGGCCAGTGATCTCTACCCAAAGAGGTGACAGGCTTGGAATAGGCATACAAAGAATTGTTCTTCTGTTTAGACAAATGAAAATATTTGGGTGAAGATTATACTTTTACCTGTTTTTATATATTCACACAAAGCACTTAAGCACTAATGTACAACCTGCATGCGATTACTCTCTCAATATAATTTACATGCTGAAGTTTCCAAGACTTATACCATATTTTTAGTATATTCCTCAAAGTTGAAAACAGTTCCTTACAGTTGCTGATGAAATAGCCCATTACATTACATGTGGTCTCTTGTTAACTGACTGACTTGAATTTGATCCATTGATTAGCACCACGCACTTCAAAGGGTGGGTCACTACTGTAGATGTGATGGCCTAGTTCTTCCAGAGGCGGCTCGGGATCAGCTGTGGCAAACTGGGCAGCATCCTCAATTTCTTTCCTCACTTCAACATCAATTTCCTAAACATTAAATTACAACACAAGAGATTTCTGAATCAACAGCAATTTGAGTGCCAGAGTTCTACTCAGAACCTGTTGGTATAAATGTAACTCTTCTAGTCTAAAAGTGCCAACAGTAGGTAATTTTGAAGAGTTTAAATGACAGAGTTACACAGGAAGCTACCCTAGGGACTTAGCTATGAATTAAAAATCCAAAGTATATTTTTAAGAAGAAAAAAACTCCCAATTAGGGGGAGGTTTAAAGGCTTTTTTGTCAATAGAATTAATGTCCTATGATAACATGTACTTTCCTATTAGGTATAGTTCAGTGCCCATCAAATCTTAATAGCCCTGAGAAGTCTCACATCACTTTCTTGGTTTAAACTTAGCTATGACTCTGTGGCAACTTTTTGTGGGGAGAGCAACTGCTAAGAAAGGAAAGCCAACCTTTAAAGCCAGACTTAAACCACAAAGAGTGACATTACCTTTAATTCTTCAACACTGGCAAGATTGCTGTTCACCATCCTATCCTTGAGAAGCATAATAGGGTCACTCTTACTTCTTACTTCCTGAATTTCTTCTCGTGTACGGTAACTATGAGGAGGGAAACAGTGATAAGAATTGCTTGGTGAGGCAACAGCTTAGTGAAATATAGCAGTATATTCTGGAAAGGAAGGGGCATATCAGTACCAACATTGCTGGGGGAAAAGCACAAGCAAACTTTCAGAAACACAAGGCGGCAGCTAATAGCTTGTGAAAGTTGGTTGTATCTTTTATAGAAAATTGTACACTGTAACTCACAGGGCTTCTCTTGCATTGTGACAACACAGGCCGAGTGTTGGTTTGCTACCTTCATCTGGAAGTAGTGTATGAAGGAGGTGTCATATGTCCCACCTCTAGCTTCTGTATTTTACATGGATAGGGGCAGCAGTGATGATTAAGACTTTGCGGCACCAGAATGCCAAGCAAGCAAAAAGTGTATGTGCCCTTTATCCCTAAAGACCCTTAAAGAAGCATGGCTGAAAAAAACTTGGTTATCAGGATTTCCAATTCCAGGTTATATAATACTGTATATCCTTTGTCTACATCATATTTAACACTAAAAGCAAGGGTTCTATTTTCAAAAACTGCTCTCCACATTTTCCCTTAGAAATTCATTCTACAAAGGCTTTTTTAAATTGACTTTTCAACTGCAAAAATACATGCTACAGCTACTAAGTGAAAAAGGAAAACACACACCTTTGCATATAACCCACCTATTTTGATTAACACATATCTACCTACTGAACACTCCATGAGCCAGTGGGCCTTGCTCACCACCAGCCAGAACATTTCTAAATCCAAACCTTCTTTGGGAAGTGTCTGCTGCGTGTAAGACTTAAGTAATACCTTCATAAACTACATACCCTCAAAATACTACTTTCCCATAAGACCTTGTTTTATGTATAAATTTCCCTCTGCAATTTAGTTAAAAGCTTTTTAAAAATTCTCAGTTAACACAGCACATATTGTAGAGACCTTCAGAATTCTTTCTATATTGGAATCAATTTATTAGAAGCACTGCTTTAAGACTAACTGGTGGCAACAAAACTTAATGAAACAAACATTTCAAAAGCAAATGCTGAAATGTTTTGCCTTTTCATGTCAGAAATACCATTCAAACCCCGCCTACTTTGGAATCCACAAATACCCCATGACTGTACCTGACTCCAGGATCACTCATACTGTGTCCATGGTAACGGTAAGTCTGCAGCTCCATCAGGATGGGCCCCTAAAACAGGACCCATAAGTGGACAGTAAGATGATAGAACAACATGCCAACAGCCCCCCCACCTTGAAAGGAACCCTTGGCAGCATCCAATACATTCTGATCAGATCATGTATATAAATCAGCTGAGTTGTCAGGAACTTTGTAACACCTAGTTTATTGCCCATTTCAGCCTTCTGTATGTATAGGGATGGTACTCGGGATGGAACACATTCTGTGAAACTGCTCTACTGCCGAGCTACATCCTCAGCCCCTTTTCTTTTGAGAAATGATCTCACTAAGTATGCCAGGCTGGCCAAGAACTTTCGATTCTCTCCTGCCTCAGTCTCTTGAACAGCTAGGATTATAGCTCATACATCTCATTTTTAATAGGAAGTTAGTAAAGCAATCTGTCAAGTTTGTTTTCAATCAAAAATACACTGAGCACGTTTACAGAGCCCACTGATACTAGTTAGGTAGATTTCCATTCGTAAGTAAATTTGGCCCATTTCATGTAGTGTTTTATAGGGGATGGCTGCCAATCCCACGTCATCGGGACCTTGCTGGTATGTTAAATGATCTCTGATACCTCAAATATAACAACTCTGCTGAGAGTCTGGCCAGCCCGGCTGAGCAGCACCAAGTGGCTTGCTTATGCCACAGTACCCTGAAGGAAGGGGATGGATAAAGGAGTCCTGGGTAGTTTGGTGTAGTAACGGGTTGGGGGGGCACATCTGGTCAGCCCAAGTGCTTGGGGTTTCTAATCCTGGCTCTAAGATGTTAGCCATGTACTTGAACTGTGCCTTAGTTTCCTCATCAGCAAAATGGGCAAGCAGACCTGATTCAGAATTGTAAAGGTTAAAAAACATCTAAAAAGCACACTATCTAACATGTCTCAATCCTTCAACTGTCATTCTCTCGTTGTAGCTGTCTGGAATCATAGTGGGTTGGGCTGGTGCGATGAGGATTCCAGATCCTCCCTGCTGTTCCAAGATCAGGATTTAATCATCACATCCTATAAACTCTGTTTCTGTTCAAGGTTAAGCCCTACATGTCCTTTTCAAAAACAGAGAAATGGGAACAATACCCACTCCCCAGGGTCTGGCCCCTTTAGTCTTTTTTTTTTTTTTTTTTGGTAGTGCATACATTTTACAGTCATCTTTGGGAAATGGTACATATATGTAATATACCTTCCTTTAATCCTCTTTCCTCCCCATCTTCCCTTGTTCTTGGTCCCTTTTCAGCCTCGTTAATATTATTACTTAGTTCATTTTTATGGCATATAATGTCCACGTTTATTGAGGCTATTAGGACCTTGTATCTGTCACATCTTCACTCTGTTTCCTCATCCTCTCCCGGCTCAGTGCTCCTCCTTGGTCCCCTGCACCTCTTCCCACCTGTGAGAGATCCATCCCCTTGTCTTGTTCTATCCTTCCTTTGTTTTACAGTTCTGATACAGACTGCTCAGCCCACTGTAGCCAACCTTAGTCCTGCTCTAGTTTATCTTACTGTCTCATGTAACACTACGTTTCCCTCCCGGCTTCCTTTCCCTCTTCCTGACATTTTCATCATTGCTAACCACATCTGATTTGCATTACTGCCCAAAGGTACACACATGGCACATCACTGTCACTGTTAAGTAATGGCCATGATTTCTGAGCTGTGGAACACTGATTTAGGGAGAATTACTATGAAATTTCTACCACTGCCGAAGCTGCTCTTGAGGTCAATCTCATTGTTTCCCTCTCCCTTATTTACATATACTAAAACTAAAAAGATTCTTAAGGAATGATGCAGCAAGACTAAGATTACACACTTTAACCATGCTGTTTAATTTTTATAAAACAAATTTCTATTGAATGCAGAGTTCCTAGCTGGATACAGTGGGGATCCCCAATCTGGCCACTTGAGTGGCTTATGATTGAGGGGGAACACACAATGAACCTCACCAAAAGGCAAAATATATTGTCCATAATGAAAAGAGGCAAAATGCTTAAGAAGCATTAAAAGAGCCTCAAGTGAAGGAAATGTGGAGTGTTTCTGAGGTGCACTACTAAGAGCATGCTATCCATATTTACTCATTCACTTGACTGGACTTGGCTTCTATCTTATGTACCTTGATCAGTAGCCACCCCTGAATAACTGCAATAGGCACATGGGAAGCCTTATTTTAACTTTAAAAGACATAAATGTCATTGAAAATTTTTAGCCCAGAAGCCTAAGAGAAAGTCTTTGGACGGTCTTACCTTCCCAGATCTACAATAGGCAGCTGCAAACCTTGTTGCTTCTCGGACACACAGGATATCCATTCCATCTACCTGTTAAGAAAGGTGAAAGGAGCAGAACATAAACTGTCCAAACCCGTTTTACATTTTTTGGGGGCAGTGCTGGGGGTGGAACACAGGGCTTCATGCATGTTAGGCAAGTACTCCACCACTAAGCCACACCCCCAGCTTTCTCATTTTGCATTGATGCAACCCATTCATGTGTAAGAAAGTGAAACACTTCGATTTTTTTAAGACTGTCAAAAGTGTGCACAAGGGCACCTAGCTGAAGAGGGTGTGTGGCTATGGATCTATAACAAGTGTTCTTACCCTCAGCCCAGGAATAAAATCGCCTCTCTTATAATAATCAGTGCTGGCTGCAGCTCGCTCAACAGATGTTCCCATTCCATAGCGGTTATTCTCACAGATGAAAATACAAGGTAATTTCCATAATGCTGCCATATTGTAAGCTTCAAATATCTGACCCTGGAAGTATGTACACAAAGTTCAAGTGGTTTCATTTTGCTTATTTTTCTGGACCTCATCCTCATCATCCCTGAGAGTTGTTCTGCCTAAAGTTGTTGCAACTGCCTGAAGGCTATAAAGACACATCTTCTACAACCAAGTTCCTGGTCGCAAGGGAAAAGAACATGTGTTGTGGTTAGTGGGAAGAAAAAGGCATCACACTCTTGCAACTAACAGAAGTGACAAACCCCACAATTTGTTTCTTTTGGGACCCAGTAGGACAGAGTACACTGGAAAAAAGATCAGCATGTGCAAATGTGTTTTATGATTATAATCTATCAGATCTACTGGATAATCAGACTGTACCCGCATCTGAGAATGATAATCTAGAACAGGGACTCAGAGTACATTTCATGGACTGGTGACTGCATAAACGGAATGAAAGGTCAGGCTCAGACACCAGTATAGGAAACTCTGACATTTCTCTGGCATCCAAGAGAATAAGCCTCTATATTACGATACTAGTTTGCAATTGGTTAAACATTTAAAATGAAAAAACAGTCCTTCACCACAGAACACTTGTGAAGCACTAATGTGGAGCAAAAAAGAGTTCCCTTCACAGGAATGCTCCCCATAAGACTCTGATGAAACATACCAAGAGGTAAATCTCCAATATGGCCTTAAAACTAAGTATCACCTTGTCACATGAAATGCTATTTCAACTAATAAGGAACACTGTTGTTTCTTCACAAACTTAACTATAAACTTTCAAACTTTAGAAATCATCACTGCAAAGTGAAGAGATACATACCTGATTAGCAGCACCATCACCATATAATGTCAAACAGACTTCATCTTTTCCATTGTACTTGCAGGCCAGAGCAATCCCAGCTCCCAGGGGCACCTAACATTAAGGATGATGGAGAAAGGAACCACAGAAATCTATCAGTGGAGCAACATCCTAAATTTTAACTCCTGGACAGAATCTGAGACAGAAATTATACTGTTGCCACAAACTCTTCGAACTCTAATCCTCTTTGCTCAGTCACCCCAATATTTTCAATCAACCAGTAAATTAATATGAATAAATACTATGTTTTGACCAGCTGACCATGACATTTCTGCAATGATTCAACTACAAATCCTCCAGTCAAAAAAGAAAATTTGTATTTAAAACATACTTAATAGAATCTTAAAATATTAGAAATAATCCTATGCTGTTAATTTGCCCGAGAGTCTGACCTCCTCTGCTTCTAGTGTGGCCCCAGCGATAGCACTGCCTAGCAGCATGTAGACAGAGGACAAAACTTATGTGATGAAGCAATTAACATACTGAAATGTAAAAAGGTTAAAGTATAGTTCCACTGCTAGTGGCTTTTACTTACTTATAAAATACCTGAAAAATAAATTTTAAATTGCTATCCAAATCTACTTATTAATTGCTCATATCGTAGGATAAGAAGCAATAGGTCTTTAAAAGCAAACCAAGTCCCTAAAGTACTGAAATTTGAGCCAGAATCAAATCTATGGAAGCATATGATCCTCATACTCAGCTACCTGAGCTCCAACAATGCCATTGCCACCGTAGAAGTTCTTGGCATACATGTGCATAGATCCTCCTTTCCCTTTAGCACAACCTCCTCTTCGTCCTAGAAATGGCAGTACATCACATGTGTATGAAATATATAAAACAAACAAAATCACACCCCATATTCTTGCTCTTGAGGCCAGTTCAATTATTTAAGCATCTGTCCCTCCATAAAAACCTAGCTTCTGCCTTATCTCCCTGTCCTTCAATTAAGGTGGTCAGATTAACCCCATGCCCTTGACCATTCTGTCTGCTCCTGCTCTCTCATCACTTAGCTGCCTTCAGATGTTTCGTGTGGTATGCTGGAGTTCTTTTTTAGCCAGTTGCACATATCTTTTGACTTCTCCTATACTAGTACTGTAAATAGTTTGAGTCAAGGAAGACAAGAAATACTCAAAAGATTACTAGAACCTGCACTGTATACTGTGGAGTACTTCAACTCAATTTACTTGATGACTGCTGGTTTTCTGTTGGCATGCTGGAGCACTATCAATCCACATTCTTACTGTACTGTATAGCACTAATCATTTTACAATTTTTGGCTAAGGGGCCAGATAACTTCACAAACAGCCAATTTACTTGAAAGTATAACAGAGGTACTACAGCACTAAACCAGAGGGTTTTTTGTTTTTAATATTAAACTCAAAATTGATTTTAACATTCAGAACAGTCAGCATCTTATTGGGAGATATCTGAAAATGCAATCAACTCACTCCCCCTTTTTGTAAATCTACAGCAAACCTGTTAGTTCTGCTAGAATCTCCCGGACAGAAAGGCCTCGAGTGAAGGTAAAGCCATGAGCCCGGTAGGCTGTGATCAGATGGTCTGTAGGATTTATGCCAGCCTCAAGTCCCACACAGCAGGCTTCCTGCATTAAAGGGGGAAGAAACCATGAGGTAAAACAATACATGCTTCTGGCTAAAAAGGTTTCTATTAGGCTAAATGCTATGAAACATTATGTTATGAAACATGGGTGAGTAGAACTAGTCAAAATAACCACAGAAGTGGCTATTTTTTTAATCAAAATCAGAGTAGAGAACAAGGCCCAAACCAGAAGCTATAAACTAACAACCTGCAGATGTGCTATTTCCTTGGGCCTGAATGGTGATTAAAAAATAGAACAAAACCAAACAAAACAAAGAGCTAGTCACAGTGAGACACTAAGGCCTGAGTCTGAGACCCACCTATGTAACTCAGTGAAACACTGTCTCAAAATAAAATGGCTGAGGATGAACCTTAGTGGTAAAATGCCCCTGGGTTTGATCCCAGTACCACCACCAAAAGGGGGAAAAAAATCTTGAGTCAGATGTCAATGTTAAAAACATTGAGGGAATGTCATATGAAAATTGAGTCTTCTGTCTCTTCTTGGAAAAGCAACCAATAGGAAGCCTTAGCCCATTATTTTTCATCTGGCTAGAACCAAGTCATGGCCTCCTCCTGGATAGTCACCCCAGTTCACTATTGGTTGCTGTCACCATTCTCCCCATGTTTTATATTCCTGCCTTTCCTTATACCTAGCTGGGCCTTGTACACATTTGAATTTGTAATCCTTGGCCTAAACACACAAAGTGACAAACCAACAAAATAACCCTTTCTCCAAAGAGGGTACAGACTACTGCAATGCCAACAAGTTTTAAAATAATAGAATTCTATATAAGAGCAGATATAGGATGCTACGTGTGAATGATGCGTTAGCCCAAATTTTTTTTGAGTTTTGGTATTCTAGCTTTCCTTATAAAATACCAGCTTCAAATCTGAAAAGTAGAGTAAAAATCAATGAACAGAAACTATCTTTAAACACCTAAATAACACACTTAATTACAAAGCTACTACTCACCTGACCATCACACAAGTGACAGAAACCACGAATAATTTTCTGCTTATACAGTTGGTCGGCCTTTAACTCCATTCGGCGCACAGTCTGCATCATCCTATAGTATTTGAGTCCATCTTCCCTGGTAAGCACTGTGGTGACAGGTGGGCCCTCTTCCAGCCGGTGAAGATCACATTTCTGAAATGAAGCAAAGGTGGTCATCCTCCAGTTACTGCATGGCAGACACTGCTGACTCATACTATGACCCAACTCCCTAACAAATAATACTCAGGTTGAAAAACAGCAAAGGAGCACATCAGCAATGTCATGTTGCTCCTGATTCCTTAAATCTATAAACATTACTGTCCAATGAGATGGGGATAGAGTAACCTAAGATCTCATTTTCACTGAAAACCCCTAGAAGTAAACCAAATTATAGACTGAAAGATGAATTTTCAGAGACATCTAAGAATCTTCTTGTTCAAATGTTTCACTGAATCATACCCTAAACTTTGAAGTTTCCATTATTTTTAAGCATCCCCCCTGAAAAAAAACACCAGCAAACTACTAAAAATAAATACTTATTTTTGCTAAACTTCTTTGAGTTTTTGATTCTGGCACATTTGGAAGAAAATAACAAGTATGAATATTAATATTTCATTCTAACTGTAAAACTGTACCAAAGCATACCTATGGAAATACAACACAAAATAAAACAATTCTTACCTTAATTTCAAATGTAGCATCATTTGCAAAATTACGGGATGCCACTAGCACTCTGCTTGACTAAAAAGATAAAAATATACAAATAAATCAGTGTTTTTTTACTGTCGGTTATTTTAGAAAGTCATTACCACTAATCTGTTAGACACAGTTGTGAAACTAATAAGTCTCAAAAGGTTCAGATTTTTATTCTGTTCACTATCCTTGCCTTCTAAAATGCATCCATGCTTTGACCAGTGAAACATCATCATACCCCTGTGGGAAGCCAAAAAGAATGATGTCAAAAGCCAAACCCATACATTTGGTCATTTTATTTCAAAGAAATTATAGTGAGAGTATAATGAAATCAATGGCCAAATTGAAGAGACTAAATAATCTCTGGGCTTTATTTATGCTATTCTTAGTCATAACATGATAGTGTTCATTTAAGCAATCTAGAAGTTCATTTCCAAAGTTGTACATCAAATAAAATTTTCAGTTAATTTCTATTCCAAGCAAACTTCACTTTTCTAGGAGACAGACTTATGAAGAAAAATACTTTAAACTATTCAAAGTAAGACATAAATATGTTAGTGAGAAACACACAAGACGGAAGCAAAGATATTTAGCGTACTGACTTAAAAATAATGGATTTGTGCCAGCAGTTAAAATAAGAACAGTCTAAAGCTTGGGCAGGATCCTCCTAAAGCCTCAGAGGGGAAAATTGTTGTCTAACAGTGTTCCCTTCTTGGGTAACTATCACTATTGGAAGTAATAATTTTTTTACACTCTTACAACTGAACAGACTTGGTCACAATAAAAGTATTCTAAGTGATGGCTAAGATTCAGGTTAGACCACAAAGAGTTAAAACTAGCATTGCTGAACTATTGTTGTCACTTTCTGCCATTTTTTCACACACTGACATGTAAACCTGCACATCTTTTCATGGAGACATGAAGCATCATCAAATCCCATATAAAGCATGTTTGATCTATACTCATAAAATGGTTTGTTACTATCTAACTTCTAGACTTGATCATGGTGAAGAGTCATGATCAACTTAAGGGTACTCCAAGCCAATAAATAGGCAGAAAGCTAGTATCTAGTCATGTCCTTACCTCATCAGTGGGGAAAATGTTCCAAGACTCCCAATAAACGCCTAAAATCACCAGCAATGTTGAACCTGATATACAAGCACTACAAGACTGAGATGGTTGATGTGACAACCAAGAGGGTACCTCAGTGACTAACATGAAGGTAGCATATACACAGTAGAGACCTGGATGAAGGGATGATTCACTCTCTAAACTGGACACTTAAGATTTAGCACTCTACTAAGAATGGCACACAAAGTTCATAAATTGCTTACTTCTGGAACTTTCCATTTATTATTTTCAGACTATAGCAGACCATAGGCAACTGAAACCAAGGAAAACAGAACCTCAGATAAGGGAGGATGACTGTATCATTATCTGATAACATCAACAAAAAGACAATAAGACTGTGGGGGGCACCCCTAAATACTAAAGATAAATACCTCCTCTAAAGTAGAGGTAGGGCCAACTAATATGTCTCAGAATGAAGAAAATTTAGGAATTTAGGAAGAAGCCAACGGGCAAGTAGCAAACAAGTGGTTATGTCTGGCAATTATAAAACTGATTTCTTGGCAGTTAAAATTATTTTGCAGAGCTAGAAATACCTGTTGCATTGTGAAATAAATTTCCATGTACAACTGCAGAAACTACAGTTTTTGAAATGGTACATAAAGGTAGAGACCGAACTAGCTAGGCAACGGTAAGAGAAAAGGTAAATTCTTAATCATAAAATCAAACAGTGAAGAACGACAGGTAGTGTTATATAAAGAGCAGGAAGGGCAAAAATTAAGACTTCCAGAAAGTTTATTTTCTCACCAAGATTCAACAGTATGAATCTCAAAAATAAACACTGATATAGTGAGTAAAAGAAAAACTAAAAGTTCTATCAGAAGTGTGTTTATCATTATTTTAACTGAGACTGCTGAAAAGATAACTTTTATCATTCATTTTCTTTGGAGAGCCATTAAAAGTCTCTTTCAAATAGGAATCCTCCACCCACTCCAGGGCCTCATGCATGCTAAGCACATGCTCTACTATTGTGCTATGTCCCCAGCCCCTAAATGGGATTCCTCTTTGACAGAGATCATGAACAATTTATTCAATAAAATAAAAATATTAACTCCCTAAATACTAAGAATCATTCGAATAAAGGAGGAAAAATATTCTTTAAATCCCAGATTCTACCAGTGTAAATTAAAAACCTTAACTACTACTCAAATAGCTAAAGAATAATGGTAAAAAAGATGTCACAAAAGGAATTGTAACAGAAATACAAACAGTAAGACAAATAAGTTTCAAATGCAATTCAATGTCTTTCTATGAATAACCTCAAAAACTATCAACCTCATTAAAAATTGAAATCACAATCTCATAATCATTTCAAAGTTTCATTTCAAACACTCTGTGATGAGATGTTAGTTCAAGCTTAACACAGATCTCCAAATCTCCATCCCTCCAAAACGAGAATAAAAATACAAAGGGAAAAAAACCATTCAGAGTCCTGGAAGGGAAGATAAGGAGAATAATTTTAGATTATACTACAAAGTGAGAAGAAAACTGGGCACTTTCTATGGTGATGTCATCTCTGAAATTCAATTTTCTACCTGCTGTAAAGTGTGGACAAAGAACCCTACAAATTTAGGAAATGATAAATCTTGACTTTCAGAAAAAAATAACATGGATCAAGAGTTGTTGACAGGGGCTAGGGATGTAGCTAAATGGTAGAGTAGCTGCCCAGCATGGTCTGTGACCCCAGATTTGATCCCCAATATTGCCCCCCCAACCAAAAGACTAATAATAAAAATTTAAAATGTGTTCCTTTCCAACAACAGTTATTCCCAAAGGGAATGGTGACATCTTTAAAAAATGTTATTCCTTTTCATTATTGAAGTTTCCTTTTCCACTGTTGAAGCCTGAACAAAGCTTTTGTTTTTAATTCTACTATATTCCTTGTCTATCTCAAAGCTATAAGCAAACTCTAGCTAACTTATTTCTGCTCATATAGTGAAACACTGTATAATGCTGAAAAGGTGCCTTTATTACTCATGTTCCACTAAAACACTTGATGTATGGTTAAAATCGATACAAAGTATATAAGTATCTAGTGTAGTGCCACAAATATATTAGCAGCTCAGCAGCCCAATACAGTGGCACACTGGTAATCCCAGCTACTCAGGATGCTGATGCAGAAGATCACAAGTGCAAGGCTAGCTCGAGCAATTGAGGGAAACCATGTCTTAAAATAAAATTAAATAAATAAAAAGGGCTGGGGAAGTAGTTCAGTGGTCAAGTGTCCCTGGGTTTGAACCTGGGTACCACATAACACTCCCGCACTAAATGAATATATCATGCATATATGCATAAATACATAATAGAAGCATGTTTCCAGTTAGAATTCAAACGTTGCGACAGTATCTAGTTAGGCAAATTGTGTTTTGTCATTAATCAATGAGATTTCTATAGTGGTACACTCCCTACAAGCGTCGACGATCTCTGCCCCACACTACGCGAAGCTGGAGCAAGTCCTGGGAAAAATTAATAGAACCAGAATTAAAAGTCGAAGCCTGGCGGCAGTTTTGGAAAAAAACACTATCTTGCTGTGTGCCTTGAAGTCAAAATGCTAGAAGTTTAGGAATTACACACGTCTAAAAGCAAGGTCCGTGAATGGCCTTAACCTCTAATTCTCATCCCTCGCGCTGCTTTCTAGAGCCGCTTTTATCCTAAGCTTCTGTGTGTTTAAGAGTGAGGGGAGTTTGCCCTGGGTTCTGTCTGATTGCTCTAGAACTGCCGGCCAAGAAAAGCTTAGATGGTGAAGTTTTTCAAGAGCCCGACCGCGTCTGAACTCTCCTCAGAGCCCAGCACAGATGTTCAACAAAAGTGTATCATACTGAGAACTCCATAAAATACTAAAAATAGTAACGCTGTTCAAAACAAATGGCAACCAACTGCCAGGCGCGGTTCAGAAAAGTTTGCACGTGTCACTCATTGAATGCTGACGCTAATCGTACGAGGCAGGCACTTAAGTCCTGCACTCTTATTTTCTCCACTTACGAGGTGAGAGGACTGGGCACGAGGACATTTTTAGAAAAGCGGATGCCTAAAGTCACAGGGCTCGTAAATGGTGAGGCCGGTGTTTGTCCAGGGCAACTCCTCCGCATTCCGAGCTCTTTACCACTAAAAACTACACAGCCTCTAGGTCAACAGTAATGAAAGTAGGACGATTTGAAAAGAATGGACTCAGCTGGAGACCGGAAGACGCTCAAGGGCACCTACTCCCAAATCCTCTAAACCCAAGGGCAATTATGGGGCCCTCGTGCTTGCTCGGATGCGGGGCTGTGGCTGCGGAACAAGGGAAGCTAACTCCGCACAGAGCTGGTAGGCATCGCCGTCCTTCCTGGCCGGCGCCACAGTCCGATCGCCCGCTCCCTGCCGTCTTCCAGGCCGCGAGTGGACCTGCGCCGTGCCCGGGGAAAACAAAGGTCGCGCGGCTCCTCTTGTTTGTCCCACCCCGGCGCTGCAGCCTAGCCCAGCCTGCCCTCCTCCCGCTCTGCCTCAACGCCGCTCGCACCCCACCCGGGCCTCATTGACCTGGCCGCCTCACCGGCTTCTGGGCAGCGCCGGACAACACGCGAGAGACTGCGGCAAGCATCTTCCTCATGGAGCACAGGCAGTGGCTGGGGCAGTGACACCAAAGGACTCAAGAACAGCTAGGCCGACCAGAGTCTCCTTCAGGCGCCCTGAGCTGATGCCACGCCTTAAACGCAGCGCGACCTGACGGAGTCGGAAAAACGTCAAGCGCCCGGAGATCAGCAGGCCAATCAAAATTGCGCCTAGGGTTTTCCCTGCCCACTTGGGGGGAATGCCTGCTGGGGGCCCCTAATTGAGAATAAATGCCAGAAAGGGCGGGGCTGCGCGCGCCTTAGGCGGTCACGCGCTGGCTGGTGAGGAGGCGGGAACTTGAGATGCTTGCCTGGGACAGTGGAGCTCAGGAGGCCGGGGCCTCCTGGAGCTCTGTGTCGCAGGCTTGCTAAGGAGGGCTCCAGGCCAGCTGCGAGTTCCCTAGTCCCACGGCTGGCGCAACTTTATAGCCTTGGCTCAGTACGCACAACGGTAAAGATTAGCAACATGGTCAGGGCCAAAAGAAACGCATCTGGTTTTTTCTGTTACCATAAGTTCTATAATGTGCCTTATTGGGATTTTAATATGTGTGATACTATAAAGAAATGTTTTTATTAAAAATGAGATTATAGTAGCCATTGATCATTCTTTTTTTAACTTAGATTATTTATTTTATTTTATTTTATTTTACTTCCAAATAGCAAAACAGAAAAAAGGGTAGAAATAACACAGAATTTCTTTTTTTTTTTGATACTACTATTTTATTTATTTACCAGGGATTTAATTTTAATTTTTATTTTTTTGTGCCTGCTTTTTTTCTTTAATTTAAAAGAGAATAAAACTAAAGGGGGCAGTACAGAGCAGATCAGAAGAGGACAACATAGGCAACACAGTACTTTACATTAAGTGAACTGGACATCAACAGTATCTAACACCATATCTCTTACTCTGCTATAGTTGAGCATAGTTTCAATTACAATAATATCAAACATAACACAATAGAATAAAGCCATGCATATAGTGAGAGAATTGCAGGGCTTTCTGAACCGAATAACAGAAAATGATCAATGGGTATTATAATATCTCATTTTTGATAAAAAAGAAAAAAATTTGTTTGAACTATCACACATATTCAAATTCCAATAAGACACAATGTGGTAGATCTTATTTGGTTCAGAATGCCCTGTAATTCTTTCATTCTTTTGAATGGTTTGATACTATTTTGTTATGTTTGATATTATTGTTATTTGAAACTATGCTCAACTATAGCAGACAAAGAGATATTTTGACAGCTACTGTTAATGTCCGGTTGTTTCTTGTAAAGTGCTGTGTTGCTTATGTTGTTCTGATCTGCTTTGTTCTGTCCTCTTTTCTTTTATTCTCTTTAAAATTAAAAAAAAGGAAATACGTCTGGTTTCTATACATGCTTCTGTCGCTAAACTTGCCTTTACAAGATAATGAAACAGTTGTAAAATGCTGCCCTGTTTACTTGAGTGAAGATCAAAAATTCTGCAACTAACTGTTGAGAATTGCTCGCATAGGTAGGAACAAGTGTTTATTCTTTGAGTTTTTGTTAGCTTTTGCTTCCTTTGGTTGTAGACTACAGCAGGTGAGAGATGAGTTGTGTGCTTTGCAGTACTTGGAAAAAATGGAATACTGTATTACATCTTTTGTGTGGCATCAGGCCCCAAACGCTATAAAGATTTAAGACATGATAATTAGAGTGGCTGAGGAGGTTGTGATACAGTAACAAATTAACCTCCAATTACCAGTAGGTTGGCACAACAGAAGTTGATTTTTCACTCTGGTTATGTGTCCAATATAGATTGGTGGGGGACTCTCCAAGGTGTCACTCAGGAACCCAGGCTAGAAGGTGTGCCAATATTTCGATATGTAACCTTCATTGTCAATGTAATAGAGAAGGAGAGACTACAAAAAATGTCTGACAATGGCTGTCATATGCTTTGGCTGAGCAGTCCCCTTCTCCTAGTACAGCGAAAATGGCATCTTGTTAAAAGTACTCTGTCTTCCAGGGAACCATGCCCTCTCCTACAGGACCCATCTCTTAGTCCTAGGGGACCCTTCTTTTGGGGATTTTATCTCAGCCCAAGGGGCAGTGTCTGCTTCTGAGATCTTCCATTCCTATTTCCTTCAGGGTTCTCTATTTCTTCTTCCTCCTCTCTTCTCCAATGCTGTATTATTTAAAAGATAAACTAAATGCTGGTAGGAGTGGATTATAACCCATAGATTAAAATAAATAGTCCTAAATCCTTTACAAATACATAATAGAATAAATAAATGGGAAAGAAGGAACTTTTCCTAATAGTAGAATTTTAATTAACATCGAGGAAATACTGGTCATGGAAAAATTACTCATTGTACAGCCCTGTGTGGTAGTGCATGCCTGTAACCCCAGGACTCTGGAGGTTGAGGCAGACGTGAGTTCAAGGCCAGCTTAGGCTACATAACAAGTTTCAGGCTAGCCTGGACTACATAGCAAGACCCTGTTTTAAAACAGAAAGATTACCATTTGGCAAGACCAGTCATTGTTTTGGATTTTAAAAAATTAGTATATGTTTGAAATACATAATAGATGTATTCATCCAGAGGAATTGGTACACCTACATATGGAAACTTAATCAGTTTTACTTCCCCTTCTCTGCCCTTCCCTCTCATCTCTTCCCATTCCCAAATCCCCTTCCCTATCTCAGCAAGGTCTACCTCCATGTTTCCGGTTTCATCTTTTATTTTGGCTGTTTAAATTACACTTTAGATTTCATATATAAGAGAAACCATGTGATATTTAACCTTAGTCAGTAGTTGGAAATAAATCTAACCAGTAGTCAGATTTATTTCACTTAGCATTATGGTTTCAAAGTGCACCCATTTTGTTACAAATGATTCAAATTTATCCTTCTCACAGTCAATGTTGCAGGCAAGGATTATTGATAGAGGCTAAGATTAGTGGGTTAAATATTATGACAAACAAGATATTTGTATAATCTCTAAATATCTCCCTACAAGATATTTATTTATTACAATATTTAATATAGCAACTTTGTAGTGAAGAAACAAGTGAATACATCTGGCCAGACTATTTTCATTGCCATCTTGTTTTGTAGAAGTGTCATAGCCAGAGGCAGAATTAACCTTGAAAGCGAGGAGCACTGCAGGATGTTGTACAGGTGGTGGTGGCATAGTTCTGGTTAATAGTCATTACCTGTGGGCTGCGGTGATGTTAAATGTGCTAGAGCATTCACCATGGACTCTTACATCTGAAGGGGACACCAGGGAGATGAAGAAAGAATTGTATAAGGTGGGGACCCAAGGAAGAGAAAATCTTAAGAAAGGAGGATTTTTCTTGGGTGTAATTGGAGACAAGGGGCTCTGCCTTTTCTGCCCTCCTTCCACTACCCTAAGCACTCACCAAGTTAGGATGAGATTTGCTAGGTGACACAAGGGCACTTAGATTTGAGATCTTGAAAGCTGTCTTTTGAACTTTCCTTTGCAAATTACCCTAAAAGTACTCAATCAAGCTGACTTTAAAGCAAATCATACTCCTTAAAGTACCTTTGGTTTGCTTGGAGGGACCTCCCCCAAGGATGAACAATCATATATATGAGAGGCAGCAAATATTTGTGCTAGGCAAATAGGATCTTTTTTTAAAAACTTTGGAAAATAAATGTTTTGCATAACTACAGTACATAGTAAAATAAAAAAGGAAGTGAAATGCAACAAGCCAATTTAATCATGTGTCCGGTTGTTAACATAACTGCTCTAAATGGGCTCAAGTTGCTTAACACCACAGGACTATGACTATGCTTCCTCCTCAGTGGGCTATATCCTCAGGATAAAGTAAACTGCCAAATAAATCTTAAATTGTTTTCAATCATCAGTGTTCTTAATATTACTATTAGCATTAGTTTTGGTACTGAGGATTGAACATAGGACTGCCCCAAACCTATCAGTGCTATTATTATATGAGACTACATACATACATGTGCACGTGTGCACGCGCACACACACACACACACACACACACACACAAGACAAAAAAAGTCAATCAAATAACTTGGGAATTTAAACATTAGCTGGACATTTGATGGTATTAAAGAACTTTTCAGGTATACAAAGATAGTAAAGTAATATGTAATTAATGTCAATGTCATTAGGAAACAGAATTTTGAGCATAACAGAAAAACAGACACAAATACAAACGCCAAAGGCTTATCTTTAATTTGAATTGGAAATATCAGTATAAATGCCTGATTATTTCTATACATATTTCCTAACTTTCTACTGGAAAGACCTAGAGGCAAAAACCAGTCTAATAGTAATCATTCTGACTACTGATAAAGGAATGGAGGATTTTACCCTATCTTTCCCATACAGACTGAATTTTAAGATGAACAAGAGTTGATTTGTGAAAAATGCTCTTTATCATTTACAGTTGCCACTAATATATACAAAAAGAATCATAGAACTTTAATACTTTTGCTTTAAATCCCCTAAGGAGATCATAGATCTAACTGTTGAGGGACTTCTCAGGTCATATTGAGAACATAGAACTCAACCAGCAGCTTCTGCCTTCTGACCTGGTAGGAGACAAAGTGAGCTCTCCTGTGAAATATTCTTTTGCCCAACTCGAACAGGAATTTGATTGAGCTTTGATCAAATTTCCTCCCAGTTTATGAGGAGGCAATCTTCACTATAAAAAATGAAAGAAACATTACAGGACAGATGACCTAGTTCTTTAATAAAGTTCAAGATTAAAGAAAGAAGAAAGAGGACTGTCATTTGTTAAAATAGATTTATAAACCAAATGCAATGGGTATATCTTAGCTGGATCTTGGCTCAAACAAAACCAATGTAAAAAAAGACATCAATCAGATACTTTGGGAATTTAAACATTAACTGGATATTTGATGCTATTAAAGAACTTTTCAGGTGTACAAAGATAGTAAAGTAATTATTTTTTAAAGGGTCCTTAATTTTTTACAGATACATACTTTGATTGTTACTTGTGACATGTCAACTTGAATAAAAACTATCTAGCAAATTAGTAAAGCTCTGGTGTGTCTGTGGATGATTGACAACGTAGGCCACAAACTGTCAGCTTCCCAAGAAGACTCTGGTTTTTTTTAAAATTTTCTTCTGGATTTAAGAGAAGAAAAGATACAGAAAAGAAAAACCCAAAAGAGATGAACAAACAACAACAACAAACCCAAAACAATAACAGTATAGGTTTTCAAAATAAGATGATAGGAATTTAACAGTGGTTGTAATATTACATATTGTTACCTTCAAAAGGGTTACTTAGATTACCAGATATAGACATGTAAAATTGATCTAATCATATGAGTATTAACTGTTCTTTTTCAAGAACTAATACAATTAGTAGTATACTCATTTTAGCTATCATATATATATATATATATATATATATACAAATTTATGTCTTTTTTCCTTTTGTCTTCCTGTCTTTCCTCCTTTCCCCTATCCCAGTTACTTTGCCTCTTTAAGCAGTTTCTTATTCTTACACAAGCATGTTTGGCCCCTTTATCAAAGATGAGGTGGTTGAGTGAGTTTGTGGTTGTGGTTGTATCTTCTAATCTATTCCATTGATCTTCAGGTCTGTTTCTATTCTAGTACCATGCTGATTTTATCACAGTAGCTTTGTAATATAATTTCAAGCTGGCGATTGTGGTGCCTCCTGCTTTACTTTTGTTGCCCAGAATTGTCTTTGTTATTTTAGGTCTCTTCTGGTTCCAGATGAATTTTAGGGACGATTTCTCTAGATCTGTGAGGTATGTTAGTGGTATTTTGATTGGAATTGCATTAAATCTGTATAACAATTTTGGGAAAATGGCCATTTTCACAATGTTTGTTCTTCCTATCCATGAACAGGGAATGTTTTTCCATTTTCCAAAATCATCTTAATTTCCTTTTTCAGAGTAATGTAATTTTCAATATATAGATCTTTTACTTCCTTTGTTAGATTGATTCCTAAGTGTTTCATTTTTTGGATGCTATAGTGAAGGGATCTGCTACAAAATCAAGTTTCCCTGATTTCTCTCTCAATGAATTTGTTGTTTGTGTACAAGAATGCTATTGATTTTTGAGTGTTGACCTTGTATCCAGTTACATTACTGAATTTGGTTATTACATCTAGAAGTCTTTCAATGGAGTTTTGGAACTCTTCTATGTAGAGTATCATATCATCTGCAAATAATGATACTTTATCTTCTTCCTTGCCTATCCTTATTCCTTTTATTTCTCTCTCTTGTCTAATTGCTCTTCAATTCAGAAGAAGGCTCTGGTTTTCTGACACAGGCTCACACCAGTGACTGCAGTGAGCTTCTGGACCTTTGACCTACTGGGTCCTCCAGTGTGCAGATGGCCATTTAGGATTGTCCTACCATTGATTCTACAGATAACTCTTGGGACTCTTCCTGTTTTTGTGAGTTTTGTTTTCTTTTTTGAGACAGTGTCTTGGTATAAAGTTCAGGCTGGCTTTGAACTCACGGTATAGCTCAAGCTGGCCTCTCACTTGCAGTGATCCTCCTGCCTCAGTCTCCTGAGTGCTGGGATTACAGGTGTGCACCAGCATGTCTAACTTGGAACTCTTCCAGTTTTGATCCTGTAATCCTACTTTATAAAAGCGTCATATGATTTTATATGTACAAATACGTCTTTATACTGATTTTGTTCCTTTAGCGAGCCTCAACTAATGCATATATTGAAGGGTTTTCTTTCCTTTTCTCTTGAAGTTCTGGTGATAGAATCCAGTGCCTCACACTTGCTGAGCAAGCACTCTACAACTAACCACAAGCCCAGACCCCACATACTTGCTTTTATGGTGGAGGTGATATGATGTCTGGGAGTTGCTTTAAAACAACCCAGGAATGGGGGTAGCATCATTGGAGATGATTTGTAGGACTCATATGGAAGCAACAAGATGGGCCATGATTTGGTCATTGTCACAACTGAGTGATGCCCAAGTAGGAGTTCATTGTACTCTTCCCTGTTGTATATATTAAAATTTTTCATTACAAAAAGATCAGTGTGGATTCCAGATTACCAGTGATTAAATAGTCAATATTAAACTATTATCTGTAGTTGATTTAAGAAAATCCATATTCCCAGTTTTGGGCATTTGGTTCATATGGCACAGTGAAACTACTGAAGGAGGTGCTTATGTCAAGTGATCCCAAATATGTATTGACATTCATCTACTCATTGCAAGGTTATATATGGAACACCATCTATGAACCAGCATCTAGATGACTAATAGGCAGTGGACCAATGGATACAGTTACCACGTAGTTGTACTTCTTGTGTTCTGGTGGTTTGGGGGAGGTGGCAGCAGTTATTTATGTAAAAAAAAGAAATTAACCATGTACATGCAGTTATCACATTTCGGTTGTGCAGAGGGTCAGGGGCCTGGGGTTATTTGGAAAGGCTGAAGTTTTCAGTCTGTGTTAGGTAATTTAGAAACAAGATATATTTATTTCTCACAGTTCTGGAGGACAGGAAGTCCAAGGTCAAGATGACAGCACAGAGTGTGTGGGACACAATTTGAGTGACTCCCCTTGAAATGAAGAACAGTTGCTGCAACTTTGATTATATTGAGACTTACTTCCTTGTACTGATATGTACAGAGCTGACTATGGTATTTCCTTCTCTCTTCAACTAGCTCTAATTGTAAATAAGGCTAGCTGAGGTACTGGTATGTAATCTCTAAAGCCATCAGACAGTCTCCTGTTTCCTCACATAGTGTTCTCAATAGAAGATATGGGCACGGTGGGATGGTAGAGTCAGTCAGCTCCAGAAATCAACTGGGTATAAGCCTCAAGGTAAAGAGGCTATGAGTCCCTGATATATAAACACAAAAGTTTACATATCAGAAACTGAAGCAACAGCCACCAAAACAATTCAGTTGCTACCTTAATTGAATTATGCAAATTGATCTTCTGCATATCTTTATCTCTGCATTTTGCAGAGATGCTTTTCTCACTACTTGACTAGTCAGCTCAAGTTACTCACTCAAGTTCCCCCCATCCTCACTGTCACTCATCCTCGAACCACCCCCTTCTTCACAAGATAATAAATTCTGGGAGAGGCCTAGGATCAGGGCCTTTGTTCACTCGTCCTCCCGGGGATTGGATTTAGGACCCCTTAGCTGCACTTAAATTGGAATATGTCTTGGTGTATTTACTCTCATCGTGGGTTGCATTGGAGGTGGTAAATTGGAATTAACTTGCTGGGGTTCCAATAATGTCTCAATGGGATTATAAATATAACTTTTTGGATTATGAGGAAGACTAGAAAAGGGATTATGATACTTAGATAACTATACTTAATATTTGGGATTACAATAAGAGTGTCTGGCAAAGGCTTTCTTGATGTACCCTCACATGGCAGGAGAGTGGAAAGCTATAACAGGGTAGAGTATGCCCTGTTCCCCCTCTTTTATAAGAATGTCAATCCATCATATTCTAAAGGCCTCATCCCTTAGTACCATGACAGTAGTGATTAGGTTTCAGACATGGTGCCACCGATGACCCACTGTGCATTTCCTGCCAAGAGCAGGGACAGATATTTTCCTTCTGTCTATGGGTTACATCACTCTGGAATAGCTTACGGTTTGACTACAGATTATATCACATCATACCTCCTTGGTCTGGCTTGTTTTCCCATCATGCAGAGCATGGGCTGGCCTGAAGTTACTATCTCATTTTCTGGGCTGATCCCAAAAGAGAAGCAGCCTTTGGAAAACAAAACAGATCCATGGAAAGGCAGCCTAGCATCTGGGCTCTGGAATGTCTACTCCTGGTTTCAAATCTTGGCTCAGTCACTAGCTGTGATCTTGGGCAAGTTGCCTAATCTCTCTGGGCTTCTGTTTCCTCATCTTGAAACTGTATAGTGTCAGTGTGCTTCTCATAGGACAGTTATGAAACTTGTATGAGTTAATGTTTGCCAATCCTAGTGCCTGACCTTACTGAGCGCTCTACTAGAGTCATGTGACTATAAATCAAAGGGAAATATTTTCATTTCTTGGTGTCCTCATCAGTAAAATGGGCTTTAGAAACTTCTTCAGATGTACTTCGAGAATGAGTCAGTTGTGCACTTAGCCAGTTTAAGGGGGAACTTTTGGGGACACTGAGAAATGCTTCTAAATAAAGGGACACACATGACATTGTTAACCAGCGGGCTAAAATGTGGGGTTAGCAAAAGCAGTGTATGTGTGTGGCTTTCTTTGCTTCCCTAGCACAACAGTCAACCTCGAGTCCCCATCTGTGGGGCTGCTGGAGCCCTTTGCCTGGCCTTACCTTTTTTTTCTCCTCTCTTATCTGGCCTGCATTCCACCCAGCCCAGGGCTTTTTGATGGGGACAGTGCTGTCTGTCGAGGTATATGACAGTCACTTCTGCTGGTGGGGCTGGGGCTAGAGGTAGGAGTTGGCTGTCAAAATGACTGAGGACACTCCTAGATTCATTGGGTAGGGCCAGGAGGCCAGATAGTCTTGGCAGTGAAAACCATTTGATATTCACTGGGCCTTGGGGAAAGGTTCTGCTTTTCAAACCAGAACCTAGACTGTGTGGATTTACGAGGAATACAAAGATGCTTAATGAGTAAACTGAGAAGAGATTGTGTCAACATTTTGCTTTATTTGGGGCTTTCACAGGCATTGTTTGTCATTTTGGGAAAATGCTGGTGGTAACAGCACTTGCACTGTTGGTTTTTGAGCCACTGATTTAACATCCCGGTTCAGTGTACACTCCCTGTCTTTCTAGGCTTAGTGAGTCTATGTTTAGCTACAAACCACTGACTGCAGCTTGGCGATGGTGTAGTCACACCCAAGCATATATATTTGTTTATAATACATGGCTGGTGTTACGGTTTGTATCTGGTTGTCCCCTTAAAGCCTCATACAGTCATGGTGGCAGGCTTCTAGAGTTTGTGACTGATTTATGGTCCAATGCTGGGATTCTGGGTGTGAGTGCTACACTTAATCTAGAGTGGGAAGCCTGCTTACAACATAAGGGACAGAAACAGTGTTCTCTTTGCACTCTTCCCTTTTTGCTCTTGTTGCTGTCTTCCACTGCCATGAACTGTCACCCCTCTGCCATGAGCCACCCTGCCTTGGAGCCAGCTGATTATAGACTGAAACCTCCACAAACCATGAGCTAAATAAACCTTTCCTTCCTTAATTTTAGGTGTCAGGTATTTTGTCCCAGCAGTGGGAGAAAAGTAACCAAAAGAGCTGGTCTCTTTTCTTTATTCCTTTATCTCTTTCTTCAGTACTAGGGATTGAACCAGGGAGCATTGAACTACATCCTCAGTTTTTTTCTTTTTCTTTCTTTCTTTTTTATCTTTTTTTTGAGGCAGTGTCTTGCTATGTAGTTCAGGCTCACCTTGAACTCACTGTGTAGCCCAGGTTGGCCTGGAGCTTGTCCTCCTTCCACCTCAACCTTCCAGAATGCTGGGATTACAGATATGTGTCACTGCATCTGGTTTCTTTTCTTTTTAATGTTATGAATTTTTAAAAAGTCTAAAAATTGTGTGTGTGTGTGTGTGTGTGTGTATTATACTGTTTGTGAATTTCATGTCAGAATTGTGCCTTCATTTATGCCATCAAAGGTACCCTGGTGTGTAAGGATTGGGAGTGTTTTCTTCTAGCTCACTAGTGTCCCCTCGTGGCCCATGTGAAAATTGCTTCCATCAGCTAGTTCTTGGGTTTAAAAGTTTTTAAAGCACAAAGCCACCTGAGTTGTCTTTTGTCCTGTGTCTTATCTGTTGTCCCTTGGACTCCACCCAGGTCACCCAACTACTAGTCCCTAAAGTGAATCTTGCTCATTTCTGTGTAAGGGGCTAGGCAGGGGCTACAAAGGGGAAGGGAAATGATGCTACACTTATGTACCTACTTATACCTGAATGATTTCAGCACAAATGGGGGGCATGTCCTGCCTCATTATTTCTTGTCTTCCTTGCTGTTTTTTTAATGCCATCAGACACAATTGCAGTCATTCTTGACCTCAAATTCCTACCTGGCTTTTCGTAAATTCTTAGCTCTCCACTGCAACATCAGAGTTATTGGCCTTTCCCACCTCAGGTTTCATCAGCTGAGCCTTAGAAGATGGCTGCTTCCTCAACTCTCCCCAGGAGAACCCCTGACTCCCATGAGGGTACACAGCAGACAGCTCACTCATTACCTACAGTGGGCGCTTTGGGCCTAATCCTGAGGCTGAGAAAGGCTAACAGACAGAGGGAACCATGAGCTGGTCACAGGGTCTATGTGAAAGAATGGAATCATGACACATTAGAGCTGGAAGTGGCTTTAGCCACAGTTAGAACCCCTTGTTCACAAAGGAACAAACTGAGGACTAGGGGTATAATGGTATAATTTGTCGGAGGCCATACAGCTAGTTGGCGACAGAGCTGAGAGTGAAACTCAGAATTTCTGAGTTTCAGCCTCCATTTCCATCATGTTAGATATCTAATAAACAGTGACTAAATAAATGCATAAAGAAAACTTGGTGTGCCATGAATTTATTCTGTCTGTAGTTTAACAGAATTCAGCATCAACAGAGTTCCATAAATATCTCTCAATTCATTTTAATCTCTCAAATCTTAGGGCATGAGTTAGCCTGTGACCCAATCAGGGCTGGACCATTAACATGTGCAGGACCCTATTAGAAGCCTGTATTTTTTTAAAATTTTATTTAAACAGAAAAAACAAAAAAGAAAACAACCAAACAAAACAGAAAATGGGTAGCAACCATACAGAATTCCAAAGGCAAAAACAAAAACACTAAGAAATCACCACTTGATAAGTTACATACGGTCATCATTGGAAATAGTTGTTCAAGTTACAAAATTAAAGCATACAAATTAGACATTCAAACAGTTAGACTATTAACAGTTCTGCTCAACAATCTAACAAAAACAGTAATATGGTCATCTATCTTACACACTTAAACATACATGCAGTTATATCCTTTAGAGCACTTTCTTTTCCCCTCTTTTTAAATATTTTTTTAAATTTTATTTTAAAGGTGGTAAAATTAAACACAACAAAACAGAACAGAACGGGACATAAGGAAGCATAAATTTCAAAGCTAGACATCCAGAGATCTTTACTATCTGTCATATTGTCTCTTGTTTTCTTCCAAATGGTTGTCCTCATCTTTGCATATGGAGAGCTCATACTAAATAACATAGCCAATCTTTTCACAAGATGTGTAGTTCACTGGCTCCCACTTTCTAAGGGGGGAACACACAAGACAGGGGACAGGATGACATGAGATATCTGATTTTCAGCCTGCGAGCCGGCAGGATCACAGCCACCCACCAGAGAGCAGAGGAGTTCCTTGTTCTCCTGGCACCCTGAGTCAACTGCATGGTGCAGGTCCCGATGATCCAGGGTCTCTCTCCTTCGGGCCGCTGAAAGTCTGCCACACTCACAGCCGCCCCCCAGAGAGGGGAGGAGCTCCTTGTTCCCCCGGCACCCTGAGTCAACCGCACAATGCAGGTCCTGAGGCGCCAGGGTCTCTCTCCCCTGCAGGCTCCCTAAAGTCCACCATACTCACCTGCTATTTCTTTCTGATGAATTGACCATTCCATTTCCAAAGTTCTGAAATGGCCAACAGACCACAGAAAGAATTCTCTTTAGGCTCCTGTTTGAAACCAGCAGCTACAGCAATCTGCTGGCCTTGCTTCAGGGCCAGAGAAGCCTGTATTTTAAAGAACCTGTAAATGCCCTATTTAAATTTGCACCAGAGAGCTGAGTAATTCATCTAAGAAGTGTGAGGAATAATTTTCATTTAGTGAATTCAGTGATGTTCAAGCTATGAGCCTGGCTGAAAGAATTCTCAGGGACCTTGGCTCTTGCATCAATAGAGTATGGCAGTCTGACAAGCCCAAAGTAAAGGACTTTGGGAGCAGTGACCTTGTATCTGCTGTGCACAGAGGACTCTGTCATCTGACTGAGTTGGCCTTGGGTCATTTCATGCAGAAGCTTGTCATGGCGCAGGTAAGAACAGGTCCTTACTACACTTAAGGGAACAGGATTTGTGGCAGGCTCTGTGCCTGCTTGCATAAATGATTTTGACAGAATTCTGTCTATGACTTCTTTCATTGTAATATGATATGAAGTTCTGGAGAAGGAAAGAGACAGACACTTTATCTGTGGGTGCCACCTGATCTATCCAAACGGTGTGGCAATGTCAAAGGGCCATGTTTACTCATTCTTCCTATTCTGTTCATTCCCATTCATTCTTCAAAATCCCACACTCAAAAGTAGCTTAGATTGTTAGTAAAAATTCATAAAACAGAACAACTGCTACATGTAATCAAAGATATCCTCAGTTCTTTGCAAAGACTCTAGAAAGCAAAGGTTCCAAATCAGTACAGCTCTTCAAAAATGAAACAACTATAGAAACAATAAAGGAAAAAAATCTCAGTTGTGCAGGAAGCTAAAATTTAAGGGGTTCATACTTAGTGATTCTCAAAATGCAGTCCCACAGGCAGTATTAACGTAAAGTGGGGTATGTTACAAATGCAAATTCTCTGACCCTATCTCAATCCTCCCAGTTAACTCTGAATAGGAACCAGAAATTATTTATTTTAAAAAGCTTTCCAAGTGATTTGGATGCCAAGCTTGGAGATCACTGGCATATCTTATAACAAAGGACAATCTTACTAAGTACTACAATAGAAAAATATATTTCTTCTGCAACTGCTGAACAACCTCATGAGGTGGTACTCTAAAATGAGAGAGAAAAACATCTTTTCTGCAATTGTTGGAAGATGCCACCAGATGACACTAGCCTGATTATAGAGTGTGTCCAACTCACTGTGGCTTGATTTGACTTTTCAGTTTTATGATGGTGCAAAACCAGTATGCATTTAACAGAAGCCATTCTTTGAATTTCAATCTTTTTAATGATGTGATAAGTAGAATGATATATTCTCATGAGACAGGGCAGTGACAGTGACCATAACTACCAGTCGGCCCCTGGATGAGAAGGGGAATCAATCTTTATAGTGCACTGTGTTGCTAAGCTATGGTGTTCAATGAGTTAGGTGTATTAAGTGCTCTTTTGATCTATGGTTAATTTATAATGGGTATACTGGGACATAACCACCTAATAAATTGAGGAGCATCTGTAGTGGGAAAAACCTCAGTTCTGCAATTGCATAATTCCACCTAGTGGCATTCCTAAACCTGAGTAGTGGG
Source organism: Dolichotis patagonum (assembly GCA_004027295.1). NCBI lineage: Eukaryota > Metazoa > Chordata > Mammalia > Rodentia > Caviidae > Dolichotis > Dolichotis patagonum. The sequence continues at coordinate 29,431 of PVJX010015204.1, forward strand.
AAAAGTATGTATGATAAACAAGGTAAATTCCACTGGGTGGAGCTGAAACCTGAGTAATGAACACTCTGCCAGGTACCACTGTATCCCAAATAGTTGGAAAAAAACTTCTGATACACAACTGCAGGCAAATTCCACTGGGTGGCGATTGAGAATAAGAACATATTTGTGTGAAACTGCATGCAATTTGTGCGAAGTACTACAACCAGATAATGGTCTGTGGTGTTGAGCAATTTCACAGTAATTCCATAGGGGGCATTCTATCAACAACAAAAAAGGGTAAATTTCTCTCCTGCAATTACACAAACATACAAAAAGATGGCAGTATAACATAAGAAATACAAAAACTGAAGCTATAATTACAAGAAATGTCTGCAAGATGGAAGACCAACACAAGAAATAGAAAAACCAGGTCTGCAATTACATGAAATTTACAGAGTTGCTCCCTAGCAAGAGAAACGGAAAAATTCCCCTTGTATATGGAATTTGCTTGAAATTTAAGCAAAAACAATATTAATTAACCAGTGTTAATAAAAATTATAAGACTACTTAGTAAATTAAAATGTAAATGAAAATTCAATATGTATATTTTAGTGCTTTGAATATATCTTCATTATAAAGTTTATTCTTTATATTTTAATGATTTGTCTGTAGGCTTCCCACCACTGGCAGATCCTATTGGAAAGAAACAAATCAAATTATCCCACCTCTCCAGTCTCTCCTATAGTAGCTGATGTGTAAAAGGAATCCAATAAAGATTTATTGAATAAGTTAAAGTATGAATAAAACTGCAGGGGCTCAGTGAAGAGCAAATGAATAGAAGGAAGAAAATATGAATACAATAAAAACTAGGATTTTGGAGCTTTATTTCCATGGCTTCTTTATCCCCCAGTTGGATGGGTAGGTAAAATACAGAGGAAAATATGATTGAGACCCAACTAATAAATGATGTTAATTTAAATGCCTTTGAGTGAAGATTACAATGTCAGTGACTTAAAAGAAAAAAATTTACAAAATTTTAAAAGAAGAAAGAAATTCAGTCAGGAAATTAGGTTTCATTGTGTTTTCAAAAGCCACTGAAACTATTTTGGGAACTTAATTATTTTGAACTAGGTTTTTAATTAAATGGCTTGATAGCCTAGAGGAGTTTATAGGGTTCCCCAATATTCATCCCAGGAGGAGGCTTCCACCCTGCCCAAGGCTGGGATGGACCAGCAGCCATGGGAGGAAGAGATCAGGGCCCAATGGCCAGAGCTCACTTAGGAAGCCTGGGAAGAAGCCCAGCTTGCTGCCATTTGCCACCCAACGGCCCTTTTTGCTCCTCTTTGGCTGTCCCCTCCTGCTTGTTCCCTCACACCATCCAAATTTGCTGCATACTGTGGTCACTCATAACTTCTAGTGTCTAAATCTAGTGGTCCTGGAGTACAGGGTCACCTCACACCTCTGGGCCTAGTCTTCATCCCTGCCTTCTGTTTGCCTTTGGGAAGGAAACTTGCATTTTATCCTGAACCAAAAACCCAAACCTAAAAGAAATTTCCAGTGGTAGTTACAGGCATCTCTCACTGATTAGGGACTTTTAAGAAAGAATATGGGGCTCCTGTGGCCTGTGGGCTAAATCTCTCGCACAGCTGCGAACTCCTGGGGCTGCTTGGCTGTGACTCCCATGGAAGTTACCAAATGCCCTACTTCCTGGTTGGTAGCATATTTAAAAATAAATTGGATGTACAGGGCCCTGGATTCCATGATCTCTGCCATTAGTCACTGTGTCATTCCCTGGAGCTTTGGCTTCTGGCAGCCTCGAGAGCTGTGCCAAGCCCCAGGCGCTCCATACTCTTGCCTTTCCCCGCCCACAACTGGCATCTCTCCCATGCTGCAAGGCACATGCCTGCTTCTGACAAGGATCTGAAATCTCTCTCTGAATCTAATCACTTCTATCACAGTAGCACCTCTCCAGTCTACGTGGGCCACCATTGTCCACCTGGACTTCTGCAGAGGTCAATAGCAGGTCTCCTGCCTTTCATCTTCTCTCATCTCCTCTGCGCACAGCAGTCAAAGATCTCATCCAAAAGCATAAGCCGGATTTTATCTTTTTCCTGCTTGCCACCTTCTCATACTTTCCCAGTGTACTCTTAATGAAATTCAAATTTCTTAGCTCTCCTAAGGTGCTACTTATCTGGTCCCCATCCTGCCTCTTCTGCGTGCATCTTCTGTCCATTGTAGTCCAGTCGCATTGCTTCTCCTTTTCTTCCTCGAATAGCCCAGCTCGTTCCTGACTCAGGTCTTTGCATTCATCGATCTTTCTGGTCTGCACACAGATGCCCCTTTTTCTGCACGTGAAGCTCAGCCCATATCTTCAGCTAAAGACAGTCTCCCTTTGCTGCAGCATGAATCCTGCTCACCTCTACTCATCTGCCCCATGGATTTGTCTTGCTTACGTAGGCATGTCTATGTTCATTAGGGGCATGACTACCTGGAATGAAATAATCTTATTTTACTTCCTGGTCACTAACTGGTATATTTTATACTAGTTATCTTAAACTCATGGTTTTCAACTAGGAATGGTTTTGTTCCCAAGAAACATTTGTCAGTGTCTGGAGACAGTTTTGTTTATCAATCACCACTTGGGTAGAGAAAGTAGACTGAGGTCCCAGACGCTGCTAAACATCCTGTAAGACACAGGACAGCCAATGATGAAGGTGTCTCCATGCTTATGTGTAGGATCGTGGATTTGATCATCTTAATTGTTGACTGCTCTGTCTTCTTTCCGTGGTCTGGGAGCTGACCTGCATGAACTGCCATGTGGCTTCCTGTTGGGTTTTTTCCTGTAAAGAATCCAGCAACAAATGGGAGCTGGGGTGGGGGTTGGTGTAATTATCTCTCCAGCCCTTCCCATGGGATCTAGAAATACTCGCCCAGTCCTTTACAGGAAGACACTTTACTCCACCTGTGTTCACCTCCTCAGTTTGCATGTTCCATTTGTTTTCTGCCAGGCACTTGTCTTATATCATTATTTAGTATATGTAAGACTCAGTCAGCTAAGCAGCTGTTTATTTTAGAGGACTTTAACATGGACATTTGAATGAGGTCATGCAAAGTCTCGTCTGGTTTTCTTTTTTCTTTGTGGTCATTTTTCTTCTGCCCCTTTTCATCCTTGTGACCCTTAAAAAAACTCTACCCATTGATTGGCTGAATGCAACTCCTGACTCCAGAGGGGTCTTTCATAGCAGCACACTATCAGAACACCTCCCTGCCCTCTGCACTGTGCAAGATCATGGGAATTACTTGAGCTTTCTGAGTGCCAGGAGGGTCATCGTGGAAGACTGTTATTGGAGCTATGAAATGTCAGTAGCTCTTGCTCTTGAAAATTTTGTAATGACTGTTAGGTGAGTGCCCATTAGTCTCCAAGGACATTAGGCACAGGGAAAGAGTTCTGTATGTAAGCTTTAGACTTCCTTGTTTTTTTCTTCCATACCCAAGAGCAGTACTTTTTGGTGAAACATGGCATCAGAATTCATACGAAGTATGCTATACAAGATAATAAAAGTGGATTTGGCTTATTGATGTTTCACTTCTAGAAATGAGTGCCTTCCTTCTGTGAGCTATCATCATAGGGCAGGAGGATGTGAGCAGGATTTTCAGACCCTAAAGATCTGGTAGTAGTTCTTTAGATGACTCGTGTACCACCCGATCTGTAGTTTCCTAATTGCCCCTGCACTGTGGGTATACTTAGGGTTATGTGTCCTTATTCCATATTGCAGTTCAAGAATTTATTTTACAAATCGACAATATTCATTATTTATAACAAGTCAGACCTAGACAAAGCAGTGAACATGGCACAAGCAGTGAACATGACACAAGCACTGTCTTTGATAAGCTGCTCAGGGTTCACTGAAGATAAATAATTACCCAAAAAGTACAAGAATCCGGCAAAAGCAGACATTTCTGCCTAAGGCATTAAAAAGGCTCACTGAGGAAGTGGCAGTTGTGCTGGGTATTAGAGGAAAAACAGACATTCACAGGCTAGGGAGGAGGGCAAAGACCAGTCCAGGAAGATGGACCAGTATGTGAAAAGGCACACTGAACACTGATGAGACACAGTGTTCAAAGATTAATAGCTTTCTGTAGTTGCAGTGTAGGGGTCTTAGAAGGGAATAGGGCAGAGTAGGGTAGTACAAGAGGTGAGGCTAGATAAAATCATGAGGGACTTTTTCATGCCATGGTAGTGAATTTGGACTTTATAGTATAAAGAAGTAGTTGATGGATTTTTAAGCTGGGGACAGGGAGGGTGTTTAGTATAGTGAAAAAGACTGAATCAGAGTTAGTTACCACTGAGTGGAAAGGGACTGGCTAATGAAGTAGGGAGAAGAGCCCCTGGGCAGCAGGGGAAGAGTGGAAAAGGAGGGCTAGGAGAGTGTGGTTTCAGATAATTTTACTTCAAATTCCTATGGGCCATCCTAACACATGTCCAATATGCAGGAGCATATTACCAAAACACATCTAGATCTAGACAACTTCTTTAAAATAAGCTTTATTGTTTTTGTAATTCAAGAAATTCAGACTAATATAAAGCACAAAAGAGTGCAAAAAATAATGACAAATACTACATTATGCAGGCATGAACATTGCTCATTAATGTGGTATATCTTTTCATACTTTTCCTTTTCCTCATTTTCAATATCTACATCTTTAAACTTCTAAATATTTAATTATTCTTAAATTACACAAATGTGAATGTGTTTTCTATTTTCAAAAATGCATAGCAAAGTTTCTTTAGAGGAGAGAAAAATGGCAGAGCAGTGAGGGCCAGCAACTTCTCCAGGACAGATCTGGAAAGTGGTATCTTAGAGAGGAATCAAAGTGAGAGGAAGGGACCTGGGAACCAGGAAAGAACTAACAAACGAGGCAAAAAAAGTTCTAAGTGAAACCTAAGAAATCGCATTGTGGAGGAGATGAAGATCCCTGCACACTGCAGTGGGGAAGCAGAGGCTGGCTAGTTGCCAGCCGCAAGACAGAGTCAGGCAGAACCACACTGGGGCTGAGACACTCCGCAAGGAAAACGCAGGACCCTGCCTTCCGAGTGCCTTCCACAGTCAGAGACTGGTGAGTGACCTCAGTGCTACACCTGCCGCCACAGTTCTGGAGCGGGAGCTGGCGGGCTGCCATCATAGGGAAGGCCTGCGTGTTTGAAGCCGGGTCTAGGAACAGCCCATTGGCTGCAGCCACGGTCCACACTGTGCAGTTCCCGGAGTGAATGAGGGAGGACAGCCAGTGGTTAGAGAGCAGGCTACAGGGTGCCCTGCTGAGGGGCTGAGCTGGTCAGCACGGACCCGGCTCCTGCAGTCAGAGGCCAGGCTCAGCCTGAGTTAGACAGGGTCCGAAGCTCACGCTGATCCCTGTTCTCACTGTAACCAGATGCCTGTGTACGGCCCTGTCCTGGGAGAGAGGTGCCACCCTAGGCTTCCAGCATAAACTGAGATGCGTCCTGGTTTGAGCTCTGCTCCTTAATCTGAAGCTGAGGAAGACTCACGTGTTAAAATAGAAAACATTTTTAAAAATTATTTTTTACTGTCTCTTTTTTCTTTTTTCTGTCTTCCTTTTGTTCATTTTCTTCTCTATTTCTATTCCAGTATTTCCCCCTTTCTTCTTAAATGAACGTGTCTGTTTGTGCTTATCATTTTCTTGCTTTTCTCTTCCAATATAGTTTATAGAAGGTAAGAGTATTCTCCCCTGCCCCTTTATATCTTTCCTATCTTTATTGATATCTTTTTGCCACTTTCTCTTGTTTTTGTTTTCCTCAATTTTGCTCCTCTTCTTTCTCCGTTTTCATTTGCTTCCCTTTAACTTTTTCTCTAATAGTTATATCACTCATAGAATATTTCCTCATTCTCATTTCTCACTACTAATTTTGTACCCAGTTTTCTGTTAACCCTATCTAAATACATGGTAGACTTTTGCCATCATTAGGATCTGTGCCCCCCTCTTATTCCCTCCTCACCAAACCACATAACAGAAGACTTAAAAAATTTCCCCTCTTCTCTTCCCCTCTCTGGCATTACCTAGTCCCCAACCCCCTGGGCTTCAGATAACTGATTCTATAAAATTACTGTTGAATGATGCTTTCCACCATTATAGTATACATAGCACAAGTGCTTGCCTGGCAAGTGTGAGGTCGTGAGTTTGATCCCTGGTACAAAAAAAAAGTATTTAGTGTACACTAACTATGGGTCAAGACTTGGGTTGTTATGACACTTACACTATAACCATGGATTTCTCCTGTATGATAAAGGCAGACCCAAAATAGGGTTTCATGTATGCTATTTCACAACTTGTGCAGACAGATACCACTGTAACAGATTAGCCTGTTATGCTGTAGCTGATTTGATTATATAGGGATAGTACTAACTCAGAGGACAATTTTGTGCCAGTGAATCTGTCTGCTGATTCTACCATCACACCCAGGGAGAGGGATGGCAAGAATTCCCAGCCCAAGAACCCAGACTGGGTAAGACTTTGCAAGAAGGTTTCCAACCTGGCTGAAAGAAGTTCTGAGTCTGAGTTAGCTTCAGTATTGCAGTAGAAGCATCAAAGGAGTTCCTGGAGTATGAGCATTCAGACTTTCTGGCAAAGAAGCTACTTGAGAATTATTTATGCAGTGTCTCCTTGGAATATTTAATATGTGTTCCTATCATATATCTTATAGGTTTAAGTTTTTGTAAGTTTCTCGATTTATTTAGTAATGTGGGGTTATGTTATGTTCTATAATGGTTTCTTGTGTTTATTAGGTTGTTATTCTTGTGTATTTGTTCTCTCATTGGCTCTCTCCCTCATCTCAGCTGTGTCTAGTTTCTTTACCTCAAACCCCTGAAACAATATTATTAACATATCTCTTTATTCTTTTTCCCAATACATCAACTCCTGTTTTTAAATTTGCCATACTCAGCTCCCTCACAGTCAGTTTTATCCTCTCTACTATTAACACTTGATCCTCACCATAATAAGCCTTCTTCGGCTCTTCCATAGCTTACCTAGCCCACTGTCCTCCATATCAGCAGGTTCTAACAACCAGGTAGCTTTCCTCAATCACAAACTTAATGTGCTTTCTCCCATATCTCATCCTTGCCCGCACAAATATCTTCTGATAACTCTCAGTACTGACCCTTCAACCAAACTAAAATCAGACCTCACATCAACCTTTTCTTCTCGTCTACCACTATTACACATTTCAAACCTCCCCCACAGTGTCTAACACTACTCATCCAATCACCTCCCATTCTCCCCACCCTGCCTCACGTGTTTCATTACAGAACAATCAGAAACAATAAACTGTCACTTTATGCATAGCAGCTAGACAAAGGAGGGAAGTATGACTGTAAGACCTGTCGTGTAGAAATGTTGTGAGACTGAATCTGTGGGTGCTGCTATAACCAGAAGTAATTCTTTCAGCAAGATATAGGGACAGAGTCCCAGTCACTTCAAGTAAACAACAGAAGGGGTGGCATTTCAGCACTGGACATAGAGATGTTAAAATTATTCATAGAAAGGAAACAGCCTCCTAAAGATCTCTATATAACCCACAAACTCTCTTCATTTCTCTAGTCCTCAACCTCCAGTATGCCTCCCAAAAAAGGGGAAAAGAGGGATTTATATGTATCATACGTATTCACAGGAACATGAGGAAGCAAGAAAACAGAAGACATTTGAAATTCTCCCAATCCTTCTGTTATAGTAAAGTTTAAAGGAAAAAAAATTTTAATACAAGACACATAATTTATGGAATTATTTTATAATAGTCACTCAAAGAGTCAAACACAAAAAGTGTAGGAAATCTATCCACACACTAAAGATCCCAAAGAATCCAGCCGAGGGCCTGGATTTCATGGCAATATCCTGCATGAGTTCAACTGAAGGCCTAGAGCCCACAACAATGACTCCTGCAAATCTGTTTCATGTACCTTTGTTGGGAAGGCTCAGATATCAGCGGTGGAAGCTAGAAAGTCTTCCAAGGAAATGAAGAATCTGTGCCAGCAGATTATACTAGAGCTAAGAAGCGATGCTCAAAATAAGGACCATAGCTCCCCCCAAAAGCATCACAGCCATTCTCAGGAACAATGGGGTCCCAAACTCCTCCAACAATGAGAACAGACAAGTTCATATCAGAAAGCTAGTGTGGCTAGTTTTTCCAGGAGATTGAGCAGCACACATCTTCCTCTCCAGAGCCAGGAAGCGATGCTCAAAGTAAGGACCAGAGCTCCCCCAAAGTGAACTACAGCCATTTTCAATGACAGCAAGGTCCCAAGCTCCTTTGACAATGAGAGCAGCCAAGTTCATTTCAGGAAAGCTCAACAGGCTCCTCCAGGAGAACCAACAGCAACAGGAAAACCAACAAAACCACCTCTTCCTCTCTAGTTCCCCTTTTATGTTGGCAGCCATCCGCAGGTGGGCCATCCACACTCAGCACCATGCTGATTCAGTTCAGCGGGTGTTACAAGTTAACCACCAGTTGTCAATCCGCCATACTCCCCAAGGCAGAACAAGGGACCACAAAGGGAGAAGAAAACAAATACCAGGCAGCAGAAATCTATGAAAAGTTTGTAGAAGAGATGAAGAAAATAGATGAGTTCAAAGAGGGGATGGATCAAAAGTTCACAGCAATCTCACTCAATATGCCCACAGTGAACTTCAGGGAAATAGGTAAAAAAAAAAGTAGACCAGCTAACAGTTCAAGATTTGAATGACAGGCCAGGGATGCAGCTCAGTGGCACAGCACCTGCCTGGGAAGTACGAGGTCGTGAGTTCAAGTGTTGGTACCAAAAAATTTTTTTGAATGACAGATTCAACAAGGACATAGACTCCTTGAAAAGATGTCAGACAGAAATATCTGAAATAAGTTGCAGAAATGACCATTATGAAGACAGAGTGTCTGATACTGAAGACAAAATAGTGAATGATAATGAAGAGCTCAAAGAAGCTAAAAAATTTAAGAGAACAAGATTATCCAGAAGCTACTAGATGACAATAAAAATACCAATCTAAGGCAAGTTGGAGTTAGAGAAAAAGTAGAAAATAGAAAAGATGGATTTACTAACATGTTTACTGAAATCATAGAAGAAAATTTCCCAACTGTAATAAAAGAGTTTAAAGTACAAGTAAGCAATGCTTATAGAACACCAATTATGACAAAAAAGAACCTTACCAAGTCATATCCTTATTAAATTACAAGATATTCAGTAAAAAAAAGAATTTTAAAAGCAGCCAGAGAAAAACAAGAACAACAACAACAAATCACACACACACACACACACACACACACACACACACGCCAGTTAGAATCACAAACTTCTCAACACAAACCTTAAAGGCTGGAAGAGCTTGGAGTAAAGTATTTCAAGTCCTAAGAGCAAATAACTTCCAACCTAGATTAACCTATCTAGTGAAGCTATCCTTCAAAATAGATGGAGAAATAAGGTAATTCTATGAAAATGATCAGCTCAAAAGATACATGAGTACTAAACCAGCTCTTGAGAAAATACTTAAGAATATTTCCAATAGAAGTAATGAAACTGACACAGCTAAAATCATAGAGGAAACTAGTGCGGTCAATGGATAAATAGCAACAAAAAAATGCCAGGAAAAGAAAAACAAAGGATTCACCAACAGATAAAGGAGGCAATGATAGGAAATAACCAACACATCTCAGTGATATCTCCCAAAGTTAATAGTCTCAACTCCCCAATTAAAAGACACACATTGGCCAACTGGATCACAAAACAGAATCTAGCAGTCTGACGTATTCCATAATCTAAAAAAAATCATAGGCTAAAAATTAAAAGGTGGAAAACATTTCATGCACCAGGACTCTGAAAACATGCAGAGGTAGTAATTCTAATATCAGACATGGTAAACTTCAAGCTAGTCCTGATTTTAGAAGTAACAAAGAAGCTCACTACATACTAGTTAAAGGAACAATCCAACAAGACGTGATAACATTGATGAACATATATGCACTGAATACTGGATCACCTATCTTCATACAACGAAACTCCTGAAATGAAAAGATCAAATAACACTCACACAAACATAGTAGGAGATTTTAACACCCCATTTTCACAAACAGATATACCAACTAAACAAAAAACCAATAAAAATATAAGAGCTGAACCACACCTTTGAACCTATGGGCTTAATAGATATTTGCTGAGTATTACAGCCCTCTATAACAGAGTATACATTCTCTTTATCAGCACATGGTAGTTTTTCCAAAATAGATAACATACTAATCCACAAAGCCAGCTTTAGTAAATATAAAAATATAAAAGTATACTATCAGGTTACTGTGAAATGAAAATAGAAATAAATGATAGAAGAAATTTTGGAAAAGGCAAAATTTCCTGGAAAATCAACAACATACTTGTGAATAACCAAATGGGTCACAGAGGAAATCAAAGAAGAATTTAAAAGTTTCTGGACATTAGTGATAATGGTGCTACAACTTATCAAAACCTCTGGGACACTGTGAAAGCAGTTCTAAGAGGAAAATTCATCACAATCAGTGCTCACATTAGAACAGAGCAAGCTGAAATAAATAAACTTATGAAAAATCTTATATACTTGAGAAACAACAAACCAGCTCCAAACAGAAATTAAGGAGGGAAATTGTAGAAATGAGAGCAGAACTCAATGAAATTGAGGCAAAAACCCCTAGCAAATAAGTAAATAGAATCAACTAATTGAAGAGCTCGTTCTTTGAAACAATTAATGAAATAGATAAGCCCTTAGCCAGACTCACCAAGAGAAAGAGAAAAGACTCATCAATGCAATTAGAAATGAAAAAAGTTAAATCACAGCAGACACTGTCAAAATCCAAAAGATAGTAAACACTTTGAAAAATTTTATTCCTACAAATTAGCAAATTTTGAAGAAATGGACAGATTCTTAGACAAATAGAAACTATCAAAACTAGCCCAAGAAGACATAAATATGCTTAAAAATCCAGTAACATGCAATAAAATTATCATTGCATTAAGAGCTTGCCAACTAAACAAAAGCCTAAGATCTGATAGATTTACTGCTGAACTCCACAAAACCTTTAAGGATGTTATATCACCAATACCCCTCAAGCTCGTCAGAGAAATTGAAAGAGATGGAACACTGCCAAATTCATTTATGAAAACCAGTATCACCCCGATCCCTAAACTGGATATAGACTCAACTAGAAAAAGAAAACTATGTGCCAATCTCCTAAATGAACATAAGTGCAAAAAATCCTCAACAAGATGTTGGCAAATAGAATGCAGCACATTACGAAAAAGATAATGATCAAGTAAGTTTCATATAAGAGATACAAGGATAGTTCAACATATATAAGTCAATAAATATAGCATATTAACAGAAGCAAGATCATATAAATAGATGCAGAAAGGACTTTTCACAAAATCTAATGCAGTTTTATGATAAAAACTATGAAGAAAACAGGCATAGAAGGATCATATCTGATTATGATCAAAACTATTTATGATAAACCAATAGCCAGCATCATATTACATGAAAAAAAACTAAAAGCATTTCCCTCAAAATCAGGAACAAGGCAATGATGCCCATTATCACATCTTCTATTCAATGTAGTACTTGAACCATCAGCCAGAGCAATTAGACCAGAGAAAGAAATTAAAGGGATACATTTTAAAAAAGAACTCAAATTATCATTGTTTGAAAATGACGAGGTACTCTTCATAGAGGACCCCAATAACTCCACCAAAAGCTCTAGCACAACCAAATTCCTCAATGTAGCAGGATACAAGATGAACATGCAAAAATTATTAGCATTTGCATGTACCAATATTGAACTGGATGAAAAGGAAATTATAAAAACAACACCATTCACAGTAGCTCCAAGAAAAATGAAATGCCTAGAAATTAACCTAACCAAGGAAGTAAAGGATCTTCACAAAGAAAACTACAGTACTATGAAGAAGGAAATTAAAGAGTTCATCAGAACATCAAAAGATGCCAACTGTTCTTGGATAAGCAGTACCAATATTGTCAGAATGGCCATACAACCAAAACATACAAATTCAATGTAGTTCAAATCAAAATACTAACAGTGTACTTTTACAGATTAAGTGAAAATAATCCTAAAATTCATATGGTTCAGAAGAGATCAACAATAGCAAGAGCAATTTTGGGCAACAATAGCATAGCAACAGGCATATCAATACCTGACTTAAAACTATTCTACAAAACAATAGTGATTAAAATGGCAAGATACTAGAGCAAAAACAGATATATGGGTCAATGGAACAGAATTGAAGATGCAGAAACCTCCCCAGACATATTCAACTATTTGATCTTTGACGAAGTAGCCAAAAATAGATTGGAGGAAAGATACCCTATTCAATAAGTGATACTGAATGTTGTAGTCAGAGTCTACAAGGGAGAAGATTTAATGCAGGACACATAATTTATAGGATTATTTTTTAATATTTACCCAAAGGGTCAAATGCAAAAGAGTGCGGGAGATCAGTCCACACACTAAAGACCCAAGAATCCAGCTGAGGGCCTGGATCCCATGGCAATGTCCTCCACGAGTCCAGCTGGAGGCCTAGAGCCAACGACAATATCTCTTGCAAGTCTATATCAAGTATCTGTACTGAGAAGGCCCAGAGGCCAGCAGTAGAAGCTAAAAAGTCTCTGCCAGTGGGAAGAAGGATCTGTGCCTATAGGCTGAACGATCTGCACTGGAGATAGGCAATGATGCTGAAAGTAAGGACCAGAGCTCCCTCAAAGAGAGTGGTAGCCATCCTTAGCTATGGCAAGGACCAGAGCTCCTCTGACAATGACGCCCGAGTTCATATCAGGAAGCCAGCGCGACAAGCTTCTCTAGGAGAATCAACAGCACACCATCTTCCCCTCCAGTTCTCTTTCTATGCTGTTGGCAACAATCCTCAGGTGGGCCTTCTACACCCGGCACCATGCTGATTCAATTCAGCTAGGTGTTACAAGTTGACTATTAGTCAATCCACCATACTGGGAAAACTGGTTATCTGTTTGCAGAAGATGGAAACTGGACTTTTATCCCTCACCTCATGCTAAATTAAAATCAAACTAGAGCAAAGATCTAGACATTAAAACAGAAACATTAAACCTACTGTACGATAAAATAGGTAAAACACTTGAAGACATAGGTGTAGGAAATGATTTTCTAAATAAAGCCTCAACTGCACAAGAAATAACAGCAAGAAGCAACAAATGGGATTATATCAGACTGACTTCTGCACAGCAAAAGAATCAGTCAATAGAATGAAGAGAAAAACCTACGTAACAGGAAGTTTTTTTTTTATTTAAAAGAGAATAAAAGAGAATAAAACAAAAGGGGGCAGTACAGAGCAGATCAGAAGAGGACAACATAGGCAAAACAGTACTTTACATAAAGTCAACTGGACATCAACAGTATCTAACGCCATATCTCTTACTCTGCTATAGTTGAGCATAATTTCAATTACAATAATATCAAACATAACACAATAGTATAAAGCCATGCATATAGTGAAAGAATTCCAGGGCTTTCTGAACTGAATAACAGAAAATGATCAATGGGTATTATAATATCTCATTTTTGATAAAAAAGAAAAAAATTTGTTTGAACTATCACACATATTCAAATTCCAATGAGACACAATGTGGTAGACAGA
>PVJX010015205.1:0-43112 GCA_004027295.1 Dolichotis patagonum
AGGATAGAGGGGCAGAGACAAACCAATGTATGCCGGTTGTAACCATTACTGTAGATGGCCTCAGGTCAGCAATAAAAAGAAACAGGGAGAGTGGATCAAGAAACAAGATCCATTGATACACTGTACACAAGAAACATATTTAACTGGAAAGGAAATTTATAAACTGAAAATCAAAGGAGAGAAAACAATTGTTTCATGTGACAGGAAACAACAACAACAAAAAAAGCAACAGTAATGGATAAGAAAGATATGGTATTTTCATGCAGTGGAAAGTTACCCAGCTATAAAGCAGAATAATCTCAAGACTCCTGCAGGTTAAATGGACACAACTGGAGATCATGTTCATAGCTGAAACAGTTTGAACTCATACATGTGAACCCTAGCATAAGAAACAGAAGGAGTTAATGGGATCCAAAAGCAAAATAGTTAATGTATGAGCAAAGGGGAGGAAATACCTGGGAGGGAAAGGTGGAAACTACTGTCAATTTCTTATTGTCTTATCTTGCACTCTTGCACTGTTTACACAATTTTGTTAGGTTTGGCTTTGTTCTGTCTTGTTTTGTTAGATTCTATGCTGTCAGATAGTAGGGGAAGCTATTTTGAATATAATGGGATATATTATGGTAATCATGGTTTCCTATTATATTGCTTTGAAGTCTTACAATGTTTTCATTCATTGGTTTGATTGGTTTTATTCTGTTTTGTTTGATTTTATTATGTGTAATGGTATGAATAGCTATTTTGAAGAAAACAAGACATTATGGTAGCCATTGCTGATTTACTATCATCTTGCTTTGAAGTCCTACTATGCTTTTGTTCTTCTGTTTTGATTGGTTCTGTCCTGTTGTGGTTTATTTGATTTTATTATGTGTGATGGTATAGACAATTTTTTTGAAGAAAATGAGATATTATAGTAGCCATTGCTCATTCCCTGTTATTTAGTTTTGAAGTCCTGTAATGCTTTCATTCTTTTGCATGGTTTTATACTATATTGTTATGTTTGATATTAATGTGTGTGAAGGTATACTCAACTATTTCGAAGAAAAGAGACATGATGGTAGCTACTGTTGATGTCTGGTTATGTGATTGAGAAGTGCTATGTTGCTTGCATTGTTCTGCTCTGATTTGCTTTGTTCTGTTCTCTTTTGTTTTATTCTCTTTAAAATAAAAAATTTTAAAGAATAAAAATAAAAAAAGAAGATTAATGATTGTGAGGCCCAGGAGATAGGGGTGAAGAGTTAGTTAATGCTAAGGGGTCTTCTTGGGATGATGAAAATGTTCTGGAATTAGACAGTGGTAATGTTTGCACACCTTTGTGAATGTACTAAAATCCATCAAAATATACACTTTAAAGTGGTAAATTTCATGGGATGTGAGTTGTGTCTCATTAAAAAGGCATGAATGGAGGAAGAAAAAGAAGTAAATAAGATGGATGAGTTAATCAGAGCCCTTTTCAGGTTTCCATATGAATCTAATAAATTCACCTCTCAGCCTGAAGACACATCCATGGAAATTTCCATCAGCAATAACCTGAAAATTTTGCTCATATATTGCCTTCTCAGCAACATGCCAGACACCTGCCCATGTTGGTTATTCCAACATGGCTCATAAAGCAATGAAAACAGCCATTGCTGTCCCCATATCTTCTGATATCCAAAGTACAGAAATATTCTAGATCCTTTCACTAATTCTCAGCATTCATCCTCTTTGATTCCATATCTGTGACATCCAGAATAGACTCACAGCCTGATGAATAATAACATGGCCTATTACCATACTCATAAAAGAAAGACATGCTAAATATCCACTAGCAGTAATAAAAATAAAGATGCAATTCTTTTCCATCAGAAGTAGATATAAAATGCTTTACATAATTCCTGGCAAATAGTAAGCCCTTAATAAATGTTACTAGCTATTATACTTATTAGCAGAATTCAAAGACACACTGCTGCTGTTTCTGGGTGGCTTCCTCTCTCCTAAGGCCTTGCTATTTTGCTCTTCAGCCTCCCCACATTCCAAATAGTGGTCATGAAATCTGACAAATCGACTCAAGCAAAGATCTCAATAGCTAACAAAGCTCATCACCTCCCAACCCAGTCTTTCTTCAGCAAATCATTCATTGGGCTCTAACACATCCATACTTGACATCCATGTGAGAATGCACCATCTTTCACTGATAAGAATGACCCTATCTTTTGGCCTGTTAGTCTGGCTATTAATCTGTGTTTATGATGATTAACTTGATAAAGACTTAATAAATAAATAAATAAATAAATAAGATGCTGGTAAAAAAAAAATTTAGAAAACAGGTGGAGGGGAAAGAGATAAAAAAGAACTGAAAGTGTACCACACCAATTCCCTATGATGAATGTAATTATTATGTATTGCGAACATGTACCAATAAAAATTTAAAAAAGAATAACCCTACCACCTCCCAACCTTTTCTCAGATGTAAGGAGATCGATCTTCACTGACACAGTATAGTCTCTGTGGCAGCGTTAACAAACAGGACCACCCAAAGCATTAGACTTTTGACCAGAGCCCCAACACATGAAAGAACCAGCTTTAGGCTTCCACAGCCTAATCTACCCTCACTCACACTCCCAGGCCCCACCTAGGTCCTCTGTGCTGGGCCCCACACTCCCAGCTGCACTCTGAAAAAGAGGCAGGGCTGAGAAGACCTAGGTGCCAGACACACCCAGGATGTTGTCACCATTCCCCACAGCCAAACACCCTAGTTGAAGAGCAGAAATAAAACTTATAAATAATCAAGGCTTTTTTCTAAATCTTCACAGTTCTCCCACTCCGATCTCTCTCACTCTCTCCCTTTTCTCTCTCTCTTTCTCCCTCCTTTTCCTTTTCCTCCTCTCTGTTTCTCTCTCTGTTTCTCTCTGTCTCTCTGTGTGTCTCTCTCTCACTAGATATAGACACAGGCATACAGATCTATCAATCTCTTCCCCATCCCCAGCCCCTGGCAAAGATTCCACTTTCAGTATTTATGAATTTGACTATATCATAGCTAGAATCATAATATTGTCCTTTTGTAACTCCCTTGTTTCACATAGCATAATGTCCTGAAAATTCATTGGTGTTTTAGCATGCATTAGGATCATATAAAGTAATTTCAAAAGACATTCATTGGGGCCAGGGATACAGCTCAATGGCACAGCACCTGCCTGGCAAGCATGAAGTGGTGAGTTCGATCCCGGGTACCAAAAAAAAAATGACATCCATTGAATCATCAAGTTGAGCTCCTGCTATAGGTAGGGCCTGCACTTACTGCTGCAACAACAAAGAGATAAATAACAGTCTATGCGCCAAGTGTCAGCCAACTAATTTCCCTCTAGGAGGATCCAAAATGCTATTCAGTGAGAAGCAATCAATATTCCTACCTACCTGGACTTCCTGTCCACCCTTGAAAGCAGCTTTCTACACTCCAGCTATACACTATATAGACTTTTTCTCCAGTTGAACCTATTAATTCCAAAACACAATAAAAGATGGAAATAACTAACAGGAGGAACTTCAAACCACATTAGTGTAGTGAACAAACAATAACAGATGGAGTCCATATCTACTCCTCAAATCACTTTCTGGAAGAGCAAAACGTGGCCACTTTGTCTCTAGATCGCTCAGGAAGTTCTAAAAGATGCTGAGACTTTCTGTCCAATAAAACTGCTCCTTGTATACCCATCACCATCTGCTAGTTGGTCATCAAAAAGACCTTGGATGGAATGAAGATCTGGATTACTGGGAAGGAGTGGGAAATAGAGAAAGATATACACAATTCACTGAACTCCTAATCAAAGCCAAGTGCCACAATAGACACCTCTACCTACAGTGTTTTACTGAATAATCTTAATGCCACCCAAGTATAAGAGATGCCATCACCTGGTGATATATGCATGGAAACTGAGGCTCAAATGAGTTCAACTACCCAGGGTCACATAGTTACATTGGAATTGGCAAACAAATTCAGCCTTTCCAATCTCAAAGCTCTTTTCTCTACCTGTGATGTCTTTTATTCCAAGATGGGAATGACTCACTGTCATCCATAGTCCCCTGCATTGCTCCCCACTTGGAATCATTAGACATGCAGTTTGGAAGATGTGTCCATGGTAGGACCAGCAATGAAAAGGTACTATAATCCACCTGCAAAAACCACAAAGGAAAAACTTGGGAAGGACAAGTTTTCTCTGAGACTATAATGAAGCAGGAGAAAATGTCTACAACACTAACAGCTTGAGCATGGGCAGAACTTCAGGTTGAAATGTAGAATGCTCAGGCAGTTTTTCTAATTAATGATGGCTGAGTCATAAAAAAAGAGAAAAATTGGTTCCAAGCTGATGCTGAGAGAAGGATGCTCCCTTTGAAGTGCCTGAGTAGGTGTCTCCTGCAGCCTGCATCCTTTACTCTTTCCTCCAATTCTGATGCCACCCTTCCTGGCACTTTCTCATAGAGCTGGCAAGAAACAGGAGGCCTAGCTTAACTGGTTTCGGGGAGCTCAGTTTGACTAAACATATGATTGGTGAGGATGTGGATGGAATGAGAAGGTGTTTCCATGTGGCAAGTAGATTATGGATGATTTTTTTTTTTTTTTGGAGGCAGGGTTTCACTATGTATCCCAGACTGGCTTCAAACGCATGGTGGTCCTCCCGCCTCAGCCTCTCTAGTGCTGGGATGGGATTACAGGCATGTGCCCCATGCCCGGCTTGATTATGGTTGATTTGGGGGGAGGGGTACTGGGAATTGAATTTAGGACCTTGAACTTGCCAGGCAAGTGCTGTGCCACTGAGCTATATAGCCCCAGCTCTATGGCTGATCTCATACACCAGCTACAGCACAATCTAGGGGTACTGGCTAGTACTTGCCAAAACAGCTTTCTGCATTGAGATCACTGTTCCTGAAATTTCACCTTCAAAAATTTCTTTCTTTGGGATCCTCTCCCCAGAAGTCCTTTTTGGAGGAGAGCATTAACTGACCATGGTAAAGTGTCAGAAACAGAATCAGAAGGACTTTAAAGGCTCCCTTAGCTGGGCATGGTGGTGCACACCCGTAATCCCAGCACTTGGGAGGCTAAGGCAGGAGGATCGTTGCAAATTCAACCTGGGCTACAAAGTGAGCTCAAGGCCAGCCTGAACTGCATAGCAAGACCTTGCCCCACCCCCCAAAAAAACCATGCTCCCTTATCTGGTCTAAAACGGAAATCTCTGACAACATCTGCTTGTATGTTCCAGGGGCACAGAAACTTCAGTCAGGCAAGGAAGACTGGTTTTGTTTTGTTTTGTTTTGTTTTGTTTTGTTTTGTTTTGTTTTTGGTACTGGGGATCAAACTCCTGACCTTGCACTTGCCAGGCAGGTGCTTACACCACTGAGCCAAATCCCCAGACCTATAAAATTCTTGAAACTAAGCCAAATATTCCACCCCCATAGGGCACTGAAACAAATGCACTCCTTTCCGTAAGGCAGTCTTGGAAGCCCCAACACATCTCAGCATCTCTCCTGACAACCTAAGCTTTCTCAAGTCTTCCTGGTGCATGTATTTCAAACTCCTTCCTATATGGAGTACCTCCAACAGGTCCACTCCAAATTATCAATAAGACCTTTGCCTATGTGTGACAAAACTGCAGGGACAAAGTGTAGAGTCCTGGTTATTTGTGTGTGCACACACACTTACACGATCTAGTAACCTAGGGAAAAAACAAAAAAACTCCCAACTGGGGAAATATAATAGACCCTAGGGGAATCTCAGATATATAGTTCAGCCCTCTTAGATTCAAGAAGCAGCCATTCTCTCAAGTTGGTTCATGCAGGGGGCTGGGTAGCACTATTAGGACACACAAAAATAAGGAACAGAAGTATCTTAGCCATGGAGCTAGCCCTCACATAACCCTTGGAAAAGCCAATCACCTCAGCCTTATGGGAAGAACAGGAATTGCAGGAGAGGAATCAAGGCACTGGAACCTGAAAGCCACTGGATACATAAGGTTGCTCTGAGAGCAGCCACCTGGTAGACCCTCAACCATTGATACTCTGCCATTAAACTCACTCCACTCTTCCGTCATGCACTGCCTCTTCCCAGCTACCTCCCCTACCAAGGATGTGATTGTGCTACATTTTCCAAGTCATTAGACCAGTACTGTTCTAGCCAGGCTTTCACAGACATCACCAGCTGTCCTGCTGCTTAGGGAATAGACTCATTGGGAACCGAAGACAACACAATTTCTCTTGGTTAGTTGGTTGGGTTTTTTTTGGCTTTTTTGAAATAGGTCTCGGGGCTGGGGATTTAGCTCAGTGGCTTAAGCGCCTGCCTGGCAAGCGCGAGGTCATGAGTTCGATCCCCAGTACCAAAAAAAAAAAAAAAAAAAAAAAGAAATAGGTCTCACTATGAGAGTTCTATCCTTGGATTCACTATGTAGCCCAGGCTGTCCTCAAACTCATAGTGATCCTCTTGCCTCAGCCTCCTGAGTGCTGGGATTATAGGTGTGCACCACCACATCCCTTAATTTTTCTTCAAAAAAGACTGCGAGAACAGCTTGTGTGATTGACTTGGGTGTGTAGAACACCCAGGGCCCTAATGGAGGACTAAAACAGTGTTCATTGTGATGGATGGAAAAAAATGAAAGAACACAGACTTCTAGAGCATCATGTTCCCAGATAGAAAATCACCTTGATCATAAAATCCTGAGAAAGGGAATTATTCAGGGTGCTGGACAGGGCCCCAAATCAAACATCAATCCCATTGTCTGTCTATTCCACAGCTTTACCATCACTCCTCTGGAGGTTCTAGTCTCTTCTATTAAAATAAAATGCTACTTGGGCATAAATTTACTGAAAGATGTACAATCTTCTTTACTGAAATCTACAAAACATTGTTGAAAGAAGTTAAAAAACTAAATAAGTGAAGAAATGTACCACAGTCATGGATTAGAAACTATTGTTAAAATGTAAATTCTCTCAAATTTATCTATAGATTCAGTGTAATCCCAATTGAAATTCCTGAAAGCCATTCTTTTTAGAAATTTCCAAGTGTCTCCTAAAATTAAAATGGAAAAAAAAAAAAAACCTAGAATGGCCAAAATATTTCTAAGAACAAAGTTAGAGCACTTACACTAGCTGACTTTAAGATTCACATTAATTAATTAAATAATTAGGACAACTTTGTTTTCCAGTAAGATACACAAACAGAAGCAATGCAGTCAAAAACATAGTATAGAAACAGACCTACATATATATAACTAGTTGATTTTCAACAAAGGTACCAATGAAGAGCAAAAAATTTTTCAACAAACAGACTGAAGAAATTGCCTAACAATGAACTTCATGGGCTTGGGATATAGCTCAGCAGCAGAGTGCCTGCTTGGCAAGCACAAGGCCCTGAGTTCTATTCTTGGTACCAAAAAAAAAAAAAATAATAATAATAATAATAAAAATAAAATAAAATAAAATAAAAAAGAAAGAAAGAAAAAAAAAAGATGAACTTCATTGAGGCAAGAGATTGCTGTGGGTTCAGACCAGCCTGAAACCCTGTCTCAAAAAAGACAAACAACTCCTTGTATCATATCAAAAAATAAATTGAAATAGATCCTAGATATAAGGAAAAGCCAAAATCATACAGCATTTAAGAGAAAGCTACTAGACACTGTGGTGCATACCCATAGTCCCAGCACTTGGGAGACTGAGGTAGGAGAATTGAAGCAAATTCAAGGCCAGTCTGGGATACATACTAAATTCAAAGCCAGACTAAACTACACAGCAAGACCCTGTCTCAAATAAAGAAAAAGAAAAAGAACAAAATAGCTTCATGACTTTGAGGCAGACAACATTTCACAGGCCAAAAAAAGCATTAAGTATAAAAACAAAAATTCATCAAAATGTGGTTTCAAGACGGGAGTGCTGGCACATGTCTGTAATCCCTGAAATGCCCATTGTTCATAGGAACATAAAAGGCAAAATCACTTTGGGAAAAAAGTCTACTGTGCCCTTTATTAAATTATAAAATAAAACTCAATGACTTAGCAACTCCATCTCAAACATCCATGAAAAGCTATGTACAAGAATATTCATAGACATTTCATTTATAGTAATAAAAAAACTGGAAGTGGACCCAGGCATCCATCTATAAAATATTGAGGGAAATCATATACATACTTGGGCAGGGGAGTCACAAACTAGTGTTACAAGATCATGGACAAATCTCAAAACGCTATGCTGAGTGGAAAAAAAGTATATAAATAGTCAAGAACAACATAACATTTCAGTGAACCATGGAGAAAATATACAACAGTAGTTCCATAAGATCATACCACCTAGTGAGATCACAGATATCTTATTTGTGTACACACACTCTATGATATTCATATGATGAAACTGCCTAGCATTGCATTTCTCAGAACACCCCCATCATGCAGTAACATATGACTGTATTGAAGTTCAGTACAGTTACAACTAATTAGTGTTGAAAAAAACAAAAATATGACTGTTTGGGGTGGGAACTGACTGGAGCATATCATGAAGGCACTTTCTGTAATGATGATAATGTTCTATATCTTTTATCTTATTGTAGTGCAACAGGGTCTTGCTATGTTGACCTCAAACTTGCAATCCTTTCCCCCCAGTCACCTAAGCAGGTTGGAGGACAGGTGCGTGATACCACACTCAGCTCTTTTATTTAATAACAGTTTTATTGATATATGTTTCAGTATCACAAAGTTCACTCTTCTAAAGTACAATAGAACAGTTTTTAGAATATTCACAGAGCTATACAACTGTCACCACAATCTAATTCCAGAAGAAACATGATACTCCCTACCACTCATCCTCTCAAATCCCTGGCAACCACTAATCTACTTTCTGTCTCTATATAGTTGCCTATTCTGGACTTTCATATAAATGGAATCATAGAATATGTGGCCTTTTGTTGCTGGGTTCTTCTACTTAGCTTAATATTTCCAAGGTTCACCTATGTTGCAACATGTGTCAGTGAGTTCTTTTTATGGGTGAATAATTCTCTTGCATGGATGGACCACATTTTGTTGATCCATTCATTCATCATTTAAATTTAACATCTGGGGAGAGATTTGACTGTGAAAGGTACAAAGAAGTTTCCTGGGTGGTGGAAATGTTTTTGACAGACATAGAAGTTGCATGGGCATACATACTTGTCAAATTTTATTAAGATGTATATTTAGAATATGTGCATTTTATTGGAAGCTATAGTTTTAGGGGTAATTTTTGTTTATTTGTTTACTTGGGTTTAGTTTTTTGAGACAGGGTCACTCTGTAATTCAGGCTGGGCTTCAACCCACTCTGTGGCTGAGGCCAGCCTCAATCTCATGGCAATCTTTCTGCCTCAGCCGCCTGAGCTCTTAGGTTACAGGCGTCCACCATTATGCCTAGCCTAGTAAACTGCAATTTTAAAAAAGAAGCCCAAGAAAGGAGCCTGTATTTCTTAAATACAGAAAAAGAGAGAGAGGATGGGAAAACATTTTTTAGGAACCAATTAATCTTTGCTTTAGATATGGCCATCACTGGTTATTTGAGGGGTACAAATACACCCAAGTCAAACACACCTCATCACCTTTTGCCAACTGCTCTCAGTGGAGACCAAACCATGCTCAGGATCAACTCATGAATCCCTGACTTCCTGGCCATGCTCCTTGATCAATTCTCTCACCTGTGGCAGGGCACATTCCACCCTGCAGAGCTGTCTGTCCTGCAGAGCTACCCCCACTATTCTACAGTACTGCTCGCTGAAGATGGGGCCCTGCTGGCCTGTGGCCTTTCCGCTGCGGCCTGGCCCATCCCTGCGTGGGCTCCTGAGCTGACCATCCTCCCTTTGAAATCATCTGAGCCCTTTGCTTACTGAGCAGCTTTGTAATGCCAAATTGTCTTTCAGGATAGATTTTCCTACCGCAAGAAAGAGATAATATGTGGTTAGCCTGGCAGTTCTACTCTATATCTTCTTGATGTAAATCAATAAATTGAGTTCATATTTTTAAAAACACAACTTGCTTTAAGCCAGAGAGAGGCCATGCCAGGGAGTGGTGAGGAATGTGAAGGAGGGAAGAGTGAAGAGCCTTTAGCACAGGAAGGAGGACATAGCTACCAGTTGGGTCAGGACACCCTGAGCAATGAACACATTGTCTCCTTGTCAAAAGAAATGAATTACATAGTTTAAAAATGAACAGAGCATGGTACTTTCATTTGCTCTGACTTAGTAGACCACTTAGTGGTTGCAAGACCCTGTGTGCTCTCTTGAAGACCCCAGTCCCAATGTGTTTGGTGGGGGGAGTGGGCAAATAGAATATGCAGAAAACAACTACTGGCAATATGAGTCAGCAGATAACGGGTATTGTATCAATGATATCTATAGGTTATGAACACAATGGATGTTCAAACAGCAGAGAGACTTTCACACCACTCTGTCCACACACACCATATGCCAAGGTTTTCACCAATACTTGGCATGCCCCTTTGCTCGGAGGCTCATTGTTCAGGCCTGTAGACTAAGATACAACGAAGAATTGAAAAGTACCATGGTAGTCATTAAAATGGAGGAATGTGCAAGTTCTGCCAATCTAGGGCTTCTGCCTAAGAGCAAGGACAGTGGCAGCAGCTTTATGGAAGAATGAAGCAGGATGGGGTCAAGCTGGGGACAGTCCAGGGAGAAGGAAATCTCTTGGCATAAAGGCACAGAGATGACAATAAGCATAGCTGAAGGGAGGTGTGGTTTGACCAGGAAAGTGCTCACGGTCAAGGATAGCAGCAAGAACCAAGGCTGAGGAACACCCAGCTGAAGCAAACAATTGCTCAAGGAAAACTTCCTGGAAGAGGCAGCACAGGTCTTAAATGACGGGAAGAATTTATTATTCTTTTTTTTTTTTTTTTTTTTTTTTTTTGGTACCGGGGATCAAACTCATGACTGCGTGCTTGCAAGGCAGGTGCTTATGCCGCTGAGCTAAATCCCCAGCCCAACAGGAAGAATTTAGACATAGGCAGATGATAAAGCATAGAAGCACTATGCATACTGCAGGCTGGACAATGGCCTGCTTAAATACACTGAGATCCTAATAATCTCCAGAACCTATAAATAAGTTACATTCCTTGGTAAAAGAGATTTTGTGGATCTTATTAAATTAAGGGTTATGAGGTGACACATTATTCAGGTAGTCCCAATGTAATCAAAAAAGTCCTTCTAAGAGGGAGAGGTAGGAGATCAATGTGAGTACTATACTAAAAGTGACAGTGATGCAAAGAGGGCACCAAGAGCCAAGGAATGCAGGCAGACTCCAGATGCTGAGAAGGCAAGAAGTTTCTCTCCTGGAGCCTCCAGAAAGAACACAGACCTTCACACAGCATTTCAGCCTCCATAAGACTCATTTCAAACTTTTTGTCTTTGAAACTTTGAGATAATAAATGTGTGCTTTGAGTCACTAAATCTGTGGTAATTTGTTATAACAATTGGAAACTAGTACACTACAAAATCAGTGGAAATGTAACCCTTACATCATTCCTAAATAATCCCCTTTTCCACAATCTCAGTAATATATTCCCCTCTAGAGATTTCAATCCATCAAAAGAGTTAGAATGCACACACATTTTTAGCAAATGTGGCTCCTATTAGCTGCTCCTTCATTTATTTATTCACTTGACCAGAGACTAGAATGGATATAGGACAATGATTCATATCAGCACCTTTGTCCTCAGAAGAATCTGGTGGGGGATATAGACATGTCAGTAAGTAATTGCAATAAAAGGATGTACTAAATACTTTGATAAAGGTTGGCAGAGTAGAATGTAAAAGTACAAAAGAGAGCCAACTAGTTCAGCTTCCCACAGGACTGAATGTCTCAGCATAGAAGATCTCAGCTAGGCAAAGAAGTAAGAGGAAAAAGAATCCAAACAAATGGAAATGTATTTATCAAAATGAAGGCAGAAGGAGATATACAGAACCATAGATGAATTAGATATGGCCAGAACAAAGAGCAGAAGTCAAGGTAGGTGGTTCCTGACTATAGCGTGTACACATTTTTTTCATAGCTGCTTCCTCAGGTCCTTCCCTAATCAGACAAAGGGTCCAGTGGCTGCAGGAGAGTTCACGGCAAAGATGGACATACAATACATTCTCCTACGTGGAAGTGTAACTTGGACCTAGGTTTAGCATCAAAGAGAGAAGGTGCTGGAGGGAAATCACTGGACTGAGGAACTCTGATCCCATTACTGAGTAACACATTTGCCTGGAATGTCACTCACTTCACTCAGTGTATACCACTTCCCCCTGCCACCAACCACGCACACACACAGAGTACACTGAGAGACAACAAACTCATCTTCCAGTGGTTACGCTCCTTTGTAAAATAAAGAGATAAAGAGTTCCGTGCATAAAACACCCTGACATCTCCAGTTGGTTTCTGGCCTGAGATATTCCCAGATTGTTGATATCCTAAATGATCTGAATGAGTCAATAGTGGTTGATATTCTAAATGATCTGAATAAGCCAATAGTACTATCATATCTGCATGCAGATAATGTGCATTTTTTTTTTGGTCTTTTTGAGACAGGGTTTCACTATACAGTTCAAGCTGGCCTTGCAATCACTTTGTAGCCCAGGCTGGCTTCAAACTTGCAGCCCTCTTCCTACCTTAGCTTCTTGAGGGCTGAGATTACAGGCATCCACCACCATGCCCAGTAATACACACATCTTTGATACAAGATTAAACATGGGTAATAAATGGATGATGCTTGGCCACAAGGGTGAGAAAATCTGGAGATGAAAAGAAAGGAAAGAGAATGAGATAAAAGAAAAAGAGAGTAAGGAAAGGAAAATACATTTAAAGAGAAAGAGGCCTTAGGCCAATCATTTCCTCTGTCTGAAACTATTTCCTAATCTTACATAGGAGAGATACAGAGGAACATCTCTCTTTTTGGTACATCAAATGAGTATAGGCCAGACTCTCCAAAACTGTTGAAAGCTTTTTAGGATTCCTGCCCTCAGGGTAAAAGATGAGGGCCATGAGTGGCAGAAGAGTAGGCTATGAGATCACAGGAACAGAACAGTTCTTCCTGGCTCAATATCCAACACTTTAAAGCACAGATCTTGTCCGTGATGGAAATCTGGGCCAGGGATTGTATGCCAGCAAGAGTGCATGAGGAATTATACTGAATACCAAGGAGAAATTTTTACAAATAATTTTTAAATTGCCATTATTTAAGTACTAAGATTCTGAATCCTGAGGAGCAACACATTTCCCTCCATAAGCAACAGGAAAAATTAAAAAGAGAACTCGCTGTGCTTAGTAAGTGCGTTGGTGTGGGCCCACACTCAACAGAACATGGCGAAGGGGGTGGGCAAAGTAATGGCGAGCTCAGCAAAGTTCCAGATGGTGCAGGCACAGAGATGGTGGGGGCTGCAGCAAAGAAGGCAGGATGCCAACCAAGAGAGAACTCTTCCAAAGAAAACTGCAGAAACAGTGTGTGAGGAAAGTTAAACCTTTGTGGCATAGACAAACACAGGCCCTCTGGAAAGGGCCTCAGTCAATATCCTGCATCCTCACTGCTCCTCAGCAGTAGATGCAGCAGAAGCAAAGCTGCTGACTGGTCTTGACTGGGTTAGTGGAACTTGAAGGAAACATGTACAGGCAACAGACTAGGAACTGTGGATCAACTACTCACTGCCCATGAAACCTTAGGCCAGTCACTTCCTCTATCTTGAAATGTTTCTTCATCTTGCAAAGGACAGAAGTGGAGGGGCCACAATCTCTTTGATAAGTATCTAAAACCTATAGACATATTGTAGGAAGACAGGACTTTGATAACCCTCTACCCCACATTCTATCAAGATATGTTCCTAGCATCTCTGTTATCAAACTATCTTTCATCTTGCCTCTAGTTTTCTTCAATACCTTTCTTATTCTTCCAGGCACTGAGCTTGCTAGTGGGCACCCTTCCAGGTTTTCCGAGAAGGGACCTGCTAAGGACACATGCAGAAAAAAGCCTCAGGAAAGCTCCTTGTACATGTACAAGTCTGTTGTCAAAGCCCAAAAGCTCTAAGTCTAAGAAAGTCCAAGAAGTTGATGTTTTTTTCTGGCTGGTTAGACATCCACTATGGGCCCACCTTCTCCCATAGTGACATGTCCGAGGCTGTCCAACCATGTGAAGATTCTTCTTCCCCAACTCACCAAAATCTTCCTTGACCCTTGTATCTTCAAAATTCTACTTCAGTTGGACTGATATCATAAATTCATCAAGGACTAAGGGATTAGTAACCAGCACATTACTAACCCATAAGAGGAACTAATGGTGGAACTTTAGGTACCATCAAACATAGATGAGGAATGACTTGTGTGTGGTAATTGGAACAGCATCTTTTTTAAGGTTCTGTGTAACATAGCTTAGGCTGTGATACATCCTATTCTACATTGAATCTAACTTCCATGACATCCTTCCCGTGGTCAGCTTCTGAAAATATGGGGGAAGAGAGGGAAGGGGATAATACAGGTTGGCTTACTCTTCCTAAACTTGTTCCCTCAGATGAAATAAAACTGTTTCATAGGCTAGAAGAAACAAAAACTAACATAAGATAAAATCAGATGGAAGAAATAAATATTGCTTTGGAATCCCAGAGAGAAAGGGAGAGTGATTAAAATTCTTGTATGAATGTAAATTCACAAAAAAATATATAATATTCACTGCTACTGGATGGAATTGCTATTACTACTGTTACTGTTTCAGTTCTACTTTCAAAGTCAGCATTTTCAAACAGTTTTATGGAAATATACTTCACATGAAATTCACTGACTTAAAGTATATAATTAGTTTCTAGTATATGCACAAATCATCACCACAAATCATTACCACCATCTAATTTTAACCATTATTTGTTTTGTACCAGGAATCAAACTCAGGACCTTGCACTTGCCAGGCAGGCACTTATGCCTCTGAGCTATATCTGCAGCCCCACCAACATCTAATTTTATAATATTTCATCACTCCCCAAGAAAACCTTTACTTATGAATAGTTGCTTCCTATTCTGTCCCTGCCCACCTCCGAGCCCTAGGCAATCTTCTTTTTCTCTATAGACTTAAAACATAGAATTTTGTCCCTGTAGGTACTTTCCTACAATTAAAGTACACCAGCATCATATGGAAGTGATGCTTTAATCAAGATCTTATAACTTATATATGGTCAAGAAGTACATGAAAAGATCTTCATCATCGCTATTAGGGAAATACAAATCAAAAACCACAGTGACATACCACCTTATACCCAGGAGAATTTTTACTATAAAATTTTTTAAAGACAATAAATAACATGTGTTGGCCAAGATTTAGAGAAACTGTAATCTTTGTATACTCTGCCGGGAGGAAGATAAAATGTGACACTGCTGTAAAAACAGTATGGTCAGGGGCTGGCGATTTAGCTCAGTGGCACAAATGCCTGCCAGGCAAGCACAATGTCATCCATTTGTTCCCCAGTATGAAAAAAAAAAAAAGAAAAGAAAAAAGAAAACAGTATGGTGGTTCCTCAATAAAATGAAAAATAGATCTATCACATGATCACTTTTGAGTGCATATCCCAACAAACTGAAAGCAGAGTATCTAAGAGACAGTTGTATGTCTATGTTCACAGGAGCATTATTCTCAATAGTGAAACAACTCAAGTGTCTACATCCAAAGATGAATAGCTAAACAAAACTGGTGTGTGTGTGTGTGTGTGTGTGTGTGTACACAGAAACAATAATTCACAGGAACACTATTCCATCATGAAAAGGAAAGAAATTCTGACACATGCTACAATTTGAATACACTTGAGCACATGTTAAGACAAATGAGTCGCAAAATGACAACTATATTTTTATTTTACTTAGATGAGGTATCGAGAATAATTGAATTCACAGAGACAGACAGTGGAATGGTGACTGCCAGGAGCTGGGGGAGGGGGAATGGAGAATTAGTGTGAAGTATATATAGAGTTTCAGTTTTACAAGATGAAAAGAGTTTTGGAGATCAATAGTGATAATTGAACCACGATGTGAATGTCCTTAACTCCACTTAACTATATTCTTTAGAATGTTTAAGATAATAAATGTTATGCTGTATTTTACCGTATTTTTTTAAATCACATGACCAAAATGGGTAAGTAAATAAATACAAATCATATGAAGACTGCTAAAAGGCTTAGACCAGGGGTGCCTTCCTATACAGTGGACTCTTTGACTTTCAAATTCAATTCATTTCTAAGGGCTGGTTGTAACTCAAGTTGTCAATTGAAGGCTCAGGCTCCTCTACGTAACCTTCAAAGTCTCTCCTGTACACAGGCAGACCTCAGTGTCCTTAGAGAGATATTGGCCCAGAATTTCTCAACTAAACCCATACAGGAAAGGATGTAGTAATGTTCCCTTCAGAACTTTTTATGGGTTCAATTTGTATCTGAGATCATCTGAAAACATAAACGGCCAGCATTCAGGTCATAACTCAAGACTTTGGTCATAAGTTAAAACTAAAATTCTGGCCATAACCCAAGTTGTTCATATGTCATGTCAGTTGTAACTTGAGGGTCCACTGTAACACACAAAAGGCCTGGTATTCTTCTTTTTAGAAAAAAAAAATGTAATTCTTTATTAAATAGCTTAATATAAGAAACAACAGCAAATGCTTTTCAAAAATAATATTCATAGAGTATACTTAAAAAATAAACAACCAACCACAATATGACCTTTTCTCATTAATTCTTGACTATTAGCAAGTAGGCTTAATCAGTAATTTTTTAAGATTGCATTTATAGAATGCTTAAATATAGAATACCAACCATATAGCACACACTAATTCATGTACTCTTTTCTGGCACTAGGAGGTAGGTTTTAATTTTTAGCCCCATGCCCTAAAGGTTTTGTGGTTCAGAGATATTAAAGAACTGGCCCAAAGCCACAAAGCTTGTGTCAGGGTTGAGACTTGGTTCGGGCTTCTGATCCCAGGATCAGTGCTGTGCTTTTTTTTTTTTTTTTTTTTTTTTTTTTTTTAACAGGGTCTCCATGCAATTCAGTCTGGCCTTAAGCTCACTTTGTAACCTAGGCTAGTTTTAATCTTGCAATGATTCTCTTGCCTCAGCCTCCCAAGTGCTGAGATTACAGGCATATGCCAGCATGCCCAGCTCCAGTGCTAAAGGACAATAGTTCTCAACAAGGAAATGCTTCTCTCCCATCAATTAAGGGCCTATTTAAACAAATCCACCACCACCTTCCCTCAAAACTTCCTTTTTTTGCATTCTTTACCAATAGCCTACAAAATGTCTTCAAGTGTGTACCTATGTATGAATGTATATATGTATATATGTACTTGGTAATAGAAATTGAACACAGAGCCTTTGCATTGAGCTACATCTCCATCCTCTTTTTAAATTTTTTTTTAGCAAAACACTTGCTAAATCACTAAGTTGCTCAGCCTAGATTCAAACTTGCCATCCTCCTGCCTCAGTTTGCAAGAAGGCTATGATTATAGACATGTACCACAATGCCAGCTGAAAAATAATCTTTTTTAAAAGTCTTCATCCATTACACACACGGACACACACACTTCAAATAATTTAGCTAAGCATTTTTGTTTGTTTGTTTCTGTTCTGAAACAGGGCCTCACTTTGTAGTTCAGGCTGGGGTTTTTTGTTTTGTTTCGGTTTGGTTTTTGTTTGTTTTGGTACCAGGGATCAAACTCATGATGTTGCACTTGCCAGGCAGGTGCTTATGCCACTGAGCTAAATCCCTGGTCTGTTCAGGCTGGTCTTGAACTCATTACGTAGCACAGGTTGGCCTCAAATTTATGTCAATCCTTCTGCATCAGTCTACTCTATTGCGATTACAGGGATATACCACTATGCCCAGTAAATAAGCATTTTTTAAAAAATTAAAATGTGGTTTGGGATCACAGACTGACAATGAATTCTTGGCTAACTGTTACACCTTTCAAGGCCTCTTCTATAAAAGAACCACTTATGAAGTGCTTCAGACCAGAAATAAGTCAGATCCATGTCTTTCATGTAGCGCCTTCAATCACAGACCCCACCACCACCACCACCGTCACTATAGAATGTCTCTAGTTCATTACAAAATATAAACATCACACCAATAACAAAGAGTTGTTGACAATCTGTCTGGTTTGACAGGACAATCATTGAAGTCAGCCCCCTCCTACTGGCCAGATCTCCAATGGCCTGAGTTTGTGTTCTGTGGTTTCACACTCACAGTACATGGAGCTAATGAGATAGGTTCTCTAGAACATACTTGGAAATGTGACTAACAGGTTTTCACTGAATTTTGGCTTGTCTCTTAAATGAAGGTAATTACAGTGGTACCTCAATTCACAAACTTAATTTTTTCTATAATTCTGGTCACAGAATTCATTCCAAAATTGTGGCTGAAACTTGAAATGAATTCTGCAACCAGAATTCTAGAAAGAATTGTTTGTGAACCAAGGTACCACTGTATAGCACTGAGGTCTTGGAATGGCCCCTTTCTGTGTTACACACGGCCTGGAAACAGGGACACCTAACGTACACAGGAAACACACCACTAAAGGAAACACACCAAAAAGCTGCCTGCTTTCAGATAGCTTTACAGTTCCTGCTTCGTGTACCTTCCTGAGACCCAGTGGTATTCACAACATATCCTTGAGTCTTTTAGATAAACTTTTTCTTTGGCTTAAATTAATTCCAGATACTTTCTGTCTATACAATAACATGATCCTAACTAATACAGTATTAAACTAATTTCCTCCTAATAAGACCACTGGGCTTATTTCTTCTTATTGTGACCACATTCAAAGATGAGAAAGGAATCTCCTGCCAAGTGTGCCTGCCCAAATAGGAAAGCTCTCTAAACCATCAGGATCCAAACTAAGCCCCTCCATCCCGCTATGCTCCTCTAGAAAATATGTAATAATAAAATATGTGAAATATGGCCTCATTGTCAAAGAGAGGTCAAATGTTAAGTAAACTATATAATGAAATTTTATCCATTCTACTTTAAACCATGTAGAGCAGGGCATACCTATAATCCCAATACTCTATAGGCTGAAGCAGGAGTATCATGAGATCAAGATCAGCCTATCTCAAAACATACATACATATATGCATGCATTCAACTTTAACACTGCATTTTTCTGTAAAAATGAAAATGTAACAGTGCTATGGCTTGTAGCTGGACGTCCCCTTCAAAGCCTCATGCACTCATAGGCAGGGCTTTTCAGAGGTATAGTGCATGAATATGTGTTCGGGGTGTGTGTGATAACTAAATTAGTCCACCGATTGGTTTAGCATAGTTCTAGGTATGAGTAATGGGAAGGCCACCCTGGACGTTGGTAGCATCAACCAATAGGTTTACAGCCTGAATGGAACAAAAAGCAAATGAAAGAATAAGGAAGCCTACTTGCTGCTTTCTGCCTGCCCTGCATAGACTGTTTCCTCTCTGTGATATCCCTCTGCCATGACACCCTGCCTTGGAGCTCGCCAACTATGGACTGAAACCTTTGCAAACCGTGAGCTAAAATAAACCTTTCTTCCTTTAACTTGTGGGTATCCAGTATTTTGTCTTAGCAATGAAAAAGTAACTAAGATAAACTGTAAATTTCCTCTGTCAAAATACCACTTTTCCAAAAAAAAAAAAAATTCAGGGTGAGATGAAGGAAAGGACACTGACTGGGAAGGAGAGAAACAATTTCCCACAAAAGTATCATTGAAGCAGGGCCAAAAAAAAATGGTTCCTAACAAATTCATCTGTAATCGTAGGAAAGAGGGAAGGAAGCTAAGAAATCCCAAGCCTTAGTGAAAAACAAAAGGAATAAGCCAGAGTCCTTTTCTCAGGTTAAGATGCTTCCACCTCCCTGGGTTCCTCCCAGTGGCCTCACATCCCATAAACACACTATGCTCACTTAAACCTTCATGTCCTTGCTCAGGTCTCACTGCTGCTAACTTCTATCTACAAAACCCAAACCCAGTCATCCTTTATTGCCAGATTTAAGACATTTGCTCTTCCCTACCATCTACCCTATTGATGCTACTCCTTCCAAATGTCCCTCTCAACTAAACTATCTGAACACAAGGTAAACCAAGTTAGAATGGCCCTTAGAGAAAACATCTGAGATTAAAAAAATACTACGATTCCATCTTACTCCAGTAAGAACAGCTATTATCAAGGACACAAAAAACAACGAATGTTGGTGAAGTTGTTGGCAGGGGAAGAGGAACTCTTCTATATTGCTGGTGGAAATATAAATAATATAATGACTATGGAAACCACTATGGAGATTCTTCAAAAACTAAAAATAGAATTTCCATTTGACTCAGCTATACTTCTTCTGGGTATTCTCCCAAACAAGTTAAAGTTATTATTACAGTGATAAATGCATACCCATGTTTACAGCAGCACCGCTCAAAAAATAGTTAAATTATGGAGGCAGCCTATATACCCATCAACAAATGGACAGATGAAGAAAATGTTCTATATATACAAAGTAGAGTACTACTCAGCCATTAAGAAGGCTAAACTTGTGCCATTTGTAGGAAAGTGGATGGGTCTTGAGACCATAATACTAACTGAAATAAGTAAAATACAGAACGTCAAATATTGTATGGTTTCTCTGCTTTTTTT
Source organism: Dolichotis patagonum (assembly GCA_004027295.1). Taxonomy (NCBI): domain Eukaryota; kingdom Metazoa; phylum Chordata; class Mammalia; order Rodentia; family Caviidae; genus Dolichotis; species Dolichotis patagonum. The sequence goes on from PVJX010015205.1 coordinate 20,640, forward strand.
TTTTGGGGTTTTTTTTTTTGTACTAGGAATCAAACAATGCATATTTTCTCTTAATATGAGGTTCCCAATGTATAAATAATATAAAAAGCAAAATAAAAGAGAGATGATAGGAAACAGGGAAGTAGACTCTGGGATGGGCAGGGAATTTGGAGAAGAGAGGAAAAGAGAAGGCAGGCGAGAGACGGAATAAAAATGAACAAGATGGGATATATTTATTATCAATTCCTTGAACTGATTAAATATATATTATTATATCTCACAAACATATACCAATAAAAACTTTTTGAAAAGAAAAAGAAAATATCCGATTTAGTCATATGTTCAATGAAAGCTCTTAATTACAATGTAGCTGATGTTGACTATGTTAGAAGGATATCAGTACAGCTGAGATGGTATATTCTCAACATTAGGCAAGGACCGACTACGGATAAATTTCTTCCTCCTTTGAGAGATCACATGTGAGCAATCTGGAGAAAACAAGGTAAGAAAGCAAATCAAAACACATCAGCACATGAACTGCCTAATCTACCAAGCTGTAATCACAGAAAGGGATCTTAGTTTTACAGAGACCCTACACAGAGAGAGAGAGAGAGAGAGAGAGAGAGAGAGAGAGAGAGAGAGAGAGATGAATTGACAGTAATATAATTTATTGGCAGGTAGGCCCAGAAATTATCAGCCTAGAGGAACTGTAGGAGAGGTGCCCTGACTTCTCACCATGTATGTACACCTCAGTGTGACTAGCTGTGTGAGCTGTGTCAGAATCTAAACAAACCAGCCTGAACACTGAGTGCAGCCTAAAACACAGGGCAAAGAAGGATTTCTGTATGCAGCTCCAGATGCTGCCACCAGCTGGTGTGAACCTCCTTCTTCAGGGCTGTCAGCTATTCCTAGGTCTTGAGACAATTACCAGGAGTAAAGACATACAGTTAGGGGCCCTGACCCTTGCTTTCTGGGAGAAACAACTTCTCTGAAAGCAAAAGGCATGGATTTACAGACCATGGGGATATTAAGAGTTTGATATCCATACAGAAGGACGGTGCTTTTCCTGTCCATGGCTGAATTAGCCTTTGGGTATATAGTATATCTATTACTCCATCCTCCCATCCCTTTAACTACTGATGGCAAATCTTTCAGAGGTTTTAATAATGAACAGTCAGCTGTGGCATGCATGTCATAGCTTCACCACCACTGCTCTAGACTCAGTGCTTTAGATTATAGTGAATTCTTTTCTTTGCTCCATAGCAGATCGGCTGCTGAGACCTACTCACTTTATCTCCCCAGTGTCTATTGTATTGCCCCTCCTGTTTTACAAGATAACCAAGTGAAACAAGAAAGCTTTGGAATTACGCAGAGCTCCCATTTAATAGCTGTGCCTGTTCTTGTCTTTAAGCATCAGCATTTTCATGAATGAGGATAACAAGAATGATGCCTGCTCTGGTTTTGCTATAAGGGGGAAGATGCCATCTGTGAAAGTGCCTGGTACAGTGCTTAGAGCACATTAGCTTCCTTCCTTTCATCCCTCTGCCCACATCCAAGTTTGGACCCCTGAGACTTCCCTTCTACTAAGATATCTCACAATGGTCTCACAAAGATTCCCTCTCTGCTCCCTAGGACTGTAAAAATAGCAAAGGGATCTTACAGGGGTAGTTAAGGTTATTAATCAGTTGACTGAGCTGATGCAAAGAAGACCATCCAGTTGGGTTTAATCTAGTCACATGGGCATTTTAAATGCAGACCATCTCTTCCACCTGGTACCAGAGAGGTGGTCAGATAGTCAAAATATAGGGGAGGCTTGATCCACTGCTGTTAAATTGAAGATGAAGGGGAGCATAAGAAAAGGACTTGAGTATGGCTTTTAGTAGCTAAGAGAAAGCTGTGCTGACAGCCACCAAAGAAACAGGGACCCTAGTCTCTCAACTGCAAAGAATTAAATTCTGTCACCACCTCAATAAACATGGAAGTGGACCCAAGATGGTCATTTCCCAGAACCTCCAGACAAGTACTCAGGCATCTTATACCTTGATTTCAGTCTTATGAGGCCCAAGCGAGGAACCCAAGAATACCATAATGGGACTTCTAACCTTCAGAACTGTGAAGTCCTGATAAAAAAAAATGGATTTTTTTTAACAAAAGAAAATGAAAGAAAGGGGGCAAGCAAGAGAAAGAAGGAAAAAAGAAAAGAAGAGACAGGAATGGTGGTGCATGCCTGTAAACTCGGCATTCAGGCAGCTAAGGGAGGAAGATTGAGAGTTTGAGGCTAGCTTGGGCTACACAGAGAAACTATTTTTTTTTAAATGTTCTTTTAAATTGCTAAATTTGTTGTACTTTGCTAGGCAGCAATCAAAAACTAATACATTCTCCCAATTAGGTCCAGAGAGAAGTCATTTTGGGAGAATAGGTGTGTCTCCACAATTGCCTTTGTCTCCACCTCCACTTTCTAGTGATTACCTATCACTCCCTTGGCCCTGTACAAACAGTGCCTGCAAATGGGAATTCCCATTACAATCAGCTTTTCGATGGATAAGCACTTCTAACTCAGAAGCCACAACTTGGTCTTCTTCATGTTCTCCAAGCACCCCACAACAAGGCTAATCACAAAATAAATATTTGCGAAATAAGACATTTTCTTTTCATTCTGGTAACCAGTAGGACCAATGAAGGGGTTCCAAAACTACTTGACTAGCTGGATGCAGTGACATAGTCCTGTGATTCCAGCTACTTGAGATCAGAAGTTCAAGGCCATCCTGGGTGCCTTAGCAAGATCTTATCTAAAAAATGTTAGCAATGGTTGGGGATATAGCTCAGTAGTAGAGTGCCCTTGAGGTCAATTCTCTGTACTACAAAAAGAATAAAGACCAAAATCTACCTGGCCATAAGCAGAGAGCCTTCCCCACCAGACCCTGGCTAGCCTCACAGCCTCCTGGGATTAACAATGGCTCTAGATGGTAATGCTCTTATTTCTGAAGCTTGGCCTTTAGTTAATGCTGGTCAGTCACATTTTCATGCACACTCAGGCTTCCATTTCTCTGAATTATCTACTGGTTCTTTATGTTTATCTATAACTAGAATATGCAAACATAAGGAAATGAGGATGAGGGTGATGAAGTCTCACAAAATGCACTACCTGTGTTTTGCTGAACAACAAATTGTCCTGAATGTCTGCCACATGCAGGTACCAAGTCCCACCCTAGAGAAAAATAAATTAGATTGACTCTTACACTCGAGCTGTAATTCAAATAATTCCTAAACACAGAGGTCAAGCAGTTTTCCACAGCTTAGAAACCAGGAGGTTGAATTCTTCAAGTCATAAAAACAACTGACAACAGAATCAGGTCTACAGGCCCGCAGTGGGTGGGGCTCTCTTTTGCATTTTACTCTGCCCGTTTCTGGGCCTGTCTTCTGTGCCGCACCCTGCACTCCAATAACATGCATATGATGTCACTGTCTAGATGTGCAAAAGCCATGGCAAATTTCATCTAGAGCCTCAAGCACAGATTAAAAACTAAATCCATAGCATTTCCACAGATCTTGACCATCTATAAAGCACCCTCATATTGTCTCATCTGATCCTCCCAGTAGCTCCAGGATTTAGGTGGGGTAGAGATTATTATGTTCATTTATGGATGAGGAAACCAAGGCTCATTTGAAATGATTTACCCCAAATTGCCTGACTTCAATGCAAAAAAATTCTCCTCTCTGTCTTCCATTTTGGATCTGGTCATTAGGCCTAAACAGGAGCTCAAATGGAGATTGGCTAAACTCTTTCAGGCTAACAAATTATTTGAGTTTTCTTCACAGAAATAATGAGGGATCAGTGGTGTAGTCAGTGGTAAAGAGCTTTCCTTGCATGTGCAAGGTTCTGGCTTTTATCCTCAACACTGAAAACAGGAAGAAAGGAAGGAGAGAGAGAGAAGGAGAAGGAGAGAGAGAGACAGAGACAGAGAAAGGGAGAAATAAGAAAGAAAAAAGTCAGGAGGCCAGAGAAAAACTATAAGAATGCCTAATACATAATGTTTTGTGCTCTAAACAATTTACATATTTCTTATTCATTTACATTCCATAAATCTAACAATGCAAGTATAATATTACGAGATATTGATCAGAACTAATCCCAACTCTTCTGACACCACCAGACAGAGCCTTCTTGCCTCACATAACCCATTTTGCTCCTTTGGTGCTGAAGGCAAAAACAAAAAGAGATTCTTCTTGTGTATGTCAACACAAGTCCTACTTAAAACAACTTTTAACTTGGTCTTCCTTTCTAGAAACTGATCCAACAAAACAAGCCCCTTCCCTTCTACTTTTAGGGTTACTTTGTACAGAGTTTATTTTATATAACTGAAATATCAGGGAGAATGAAATCAAACTGCTGTTCATTTATCAAACATATTCTGAGCAGGGTTCTACTCTGGGAGTTAGAGAATGATTCAAATTTTCCCTGATAACAAGCAACTCACTGATGAAAACACTCAAAAAATAAATGACAAAATTAAATAAATGTCACAGCAGCATTATAAACAAAGGGCTAAGAGGAACAGAGAAGACTGCAAAAATTCTGACCAACAGGGGGTAAAAACATCCTTAAAAAGATAGGCATTGCCCTGCACCTTGAAGAATGAATGGACCTATGACTAGTGAGAAGCAGATAGAGGAAGCAGCATAAACATTTGCATAGTACAATTATAGTCCTATATGGGGGCCACATATAGTGCTGCTTGGCCCCCAATCTCACACTAAGATTAAGTAGGTCTAATTTAGATCCCCAATTTGAGGCAACAGAAGAAACTTTAACTTCTTTTCTTGGGTTATGGTAGAAGCATCATTCTGTAACCCAAATCCTAACTGCCCCCTTAAGCACTCATCTTCCCAGTTCTTTAGTTAGTTCTCATGGATTTATTGTCTTAAAATGTAAAAATAAGTTTCTGATTCCTTGGGAACATAGCTGGGGGCTTCTATATCCTACCCAATTTCTATTAGATTAGGCACACCACAAGTACCAAGAATCTATTTGTTGACTAATTGCTGAAGTCTATAGGCCCAGGAATCTGAGATTATAGCTTTACAAACAACTAGAGCAAGCAGGGCAGCATGTATAAACCTAGTCTGGGATACAAATAGCAAAAAAAAAAAAATTAGAAGGCATATATTCCTGGCTTTTGGATTACATTTTAAGAAACTTATCTAAATTTAACACAAGGTGTTCAGACTTACCTGGTCATCATATGGGACTGCCCCATAATCTATCTTCTTTTTTCTCATGTAGTAGGTCCCAAACTTGGTCTTCAATCCATTTTTCTAGTTCCTACTTGTCAACATCTTACAATGAGACATGATATCTCATCCTTCCTCTTGGAAAGAATAACAGAAAGGACAGCACAGATGCCTTTACCAATCTGGAAACCTCAGGTCCAACGCTACAGAGAACAGTACACACATGTGTGGTACCAGGGATCAAACCCAAGGCATTAACACTGAGCTACATCCCCAGTCACTTAATTCTTTAAAATTCTATTTTGAAACAGAGCTTGCTAAATCACTAAATTACCCAAACTTACGAGCCTCCTGCCTCAGTCTCCCAAAATATTAGGATTAAGTTTCTCTCTTCATTTTTGACTCTTCCAATTCACCCTCCACATGGCTATTACAGTGACCTTTCTACAACACAAATCCGATCACATCTTGCCCTTAAGCACTTAAATAGTTCAATGTTTCTCCCCCATGCTCAAGATAAGCCTCAAAGTTTGCACTGTCTATAAACAGCCTTTACTGTTAAGACTAATTCCTTCTCTTTATCCTCACCTTCATCAGATTCCACTGACAACATACAGCACAATATTCTCCAGTGATGCAACATCTGCCTGGCGGATTCTAATTTTAAGCTAACCTCAGTGTGACTTCTCAATTAAATCTAACCTCGTTTATTTTCCATAGTACAGATGACTTATATTCTCTTCCATGCTCCCAAAACATCTCTATATAGCTTCTATTACCTGACTTATGTTCATTTAGAGACTGAAAGACCATCATGAGTAAGGGTAGGTTTTGAGGTTCACTTAACCTTCCGTGCCCTTAGCAAGTAGGAGAAAATGCCTCCCCCTCCAAAAAAAAATAATTAATACCCTTCATATTTCATGAAAACATAGTGAGTTCCAGGCAGAACCCAATTGAAAATCTAGGTCATCTAATGCCCAAATCAGGACACTGTTTTCAAAAGTTGCTGGTGTTTTCCATGACTATCTAACTGATGGCTCCTCAATGGCATGGACTTTGAAACATCAGGACAGTGACTGATACTTGCAGACTTGCAGTAACCCAATCTGCTATCTCCAAGAGAGCCTTCTGTGCCTCTCCCAAGGAAATGTTTTGATTCCCAAGGGCTTTAAGCTGAGCTGTAGGCGGTGACAGAGCAGGTGAATCATCCCAGCCCACACTCGTTCTCTGCTGAAGGGCCCCAGCATGTGTCTTGATTGATATAGGAAATGGGTTCTCTGAGCCAACTCAGGTCCCGGGGAGGAAGGGCTGACATTATGCCCAAAATCTCCCCCTTATTTCTGGTAATGAAAACAAGAGGAGTAATGGCCTTTGCCATCATAATGGAGATAGTCTCAGAAAAGTACCAGCATATGATAAAGTTCAATGGATACAGCTCACAGAGTGGTGGTGGACCCTATATCAGTCAGTGTTTACTACAGAAAGAAATTTAATATAACATATATCAATATGTAAGAATTTGCAAGGTAGGCTTACAATGGCTGCCTGCAGCATCACATGTGAATGAATACAAAAAGGCTGTCGGTGTGTTAGAGATCCAAAAGACCCAGTCAAAAATGTCAGAAGCCATTCCCACTTCCATCCCTTGATTCCTGGACCCATGAATCCTGGAAACACAGTACCATATAGTGGTTACAGATTCAAAGCATATACAGCTTTTCAAAGAACCTTGTCCTACAAGCTATTGTTCCTTCGCTGGTGTTATAATTACATCTTCAAAAGACCTTTCCACCTATCAATCCAGCTACTTCTGAATGGTAAAGAACATGGTAGGACCACTGAATTCCAAGAGCATGAGCCTACTGACTCACTTCTTTGGCCATAAAATGTGTTCCTTGGTCAGAGACAATGCTGTGGGGAATGCCATGACAGTGGATTAGGCATTCTATAAGTTCATGGATGATAGTTCAACAGAAGCAGTACATATAAGGAAGAAAAATCTATACCCCAAGTGTGGGTATTGATTTGGGGATATACCCCAAGTGTGGATGCCACTAAGGATAAAGTGCTGCCCTTTCCATAATGTAAGTGGTCCAGTATAATCAACTTACCACAGGTGCCATATCAGGAACTCACAGTTGGTTTCTGTTGTCAGCATATTAGGTATTCATCAGTGGCTTTTGCCAGATCAGCCCTTGGTAAGTGGAAGTCCATGTTGCTGAGCCCATGCATAATTTCCATCTCTTTCACCATGGCCACTTTGTTCATGAGCCCATTGGCAATGACAGGAGTGGCTGAACAAAGAGGCTGACTGCTATCTACAGAATCAGTCATTTTACCTACTTGATTACTGAAGACCTCTTCTGCTGAGGTCACTTTTTGTTAAGTGTTTATATGTGATACAAATACCTTTACATCTTTTGCCCATATGGTGAGGTTTATCCACATACCTCTTCCCCAAATATCTTTGTCACCAACTTTCCAGTCATGTCCCAAGTTCCTGGCCATCCAGCCACATCACTGGCTACAGTCCATGAATCAATATATAGTAAAAATCTCTCCACCACTTAACTGGTTATTGGTTCATTCTTGAAGAATGCTGTGCTCTACCAGCAGCACCAGCAATGCAATTAGCAGAACTGAGTTTGCAGGTAGAACAGTGACTGGAATTAAGCAAGGACAAGAGATAGCACCCTGGGCACCTGCCAAGATTATGGGAATATCAGAAATAAGGAGGTGGATAAAGATACTTGAGAGCAAAAGAAAATGAACTGATTTTTAATTCCAAAAGCCGTCCTCCACTAGGGAGGCAAGTAGATGTCCAAGATATTTTTTTCCAGATTCCCACACCTGCTCTTTTAACCTAAAGAAGCTGGCCTATTGCAAATCAGCAGGGAAGACACCAACAGGCCTCCAGTCCCTGAAGCTGACTCTCTACAAATCCCATGGAGAACTGGCACAGAAAATCTCTTCAGTGAGATTTACTACCTAACCCCTTGTTCCTCATTTATTCTTTCATTCCACAAACATGTACAGAGAACTCACAATACACAATACAGGGCTTTGGAGAGGCAGATGTCAGCTTATTCATATCTCTTTCCCCAACTTGTTTCACTTATCAGTTTTTTATCAGTCAAATGGAGAATACCGAGTGTATAGAAAGATGTGATGAAATCATGAATATGCTTGGCACAGAGTAAATGCTTAAGAAATGTAAACTATAACTTAAATATAAACTATTAGAAGTAAGATTGCATGTTACATTGGATATTTTCATTTGCCCCTCCAGGTATAGTTTTCATTCTTTTTCATGCTATGCCCTAAAATTATCCTATCTGGACACATTAAGGCTCCCTTTCCCTGATTTCCAGTTCAGATTGGGAAGCTCTAACAGACTATAGAGAAAGAAAAAAGTGAGGGACAAGAGTTTTTATTCCTATAACATTTTACCTGAATCCCTTGACCCAAAGTCCCAATTCCAGTAAAATGATCCTTCACACAACCTCTCTGCCTCCAAAAGTAGAGGCAGTAAGATCCCACTATTACTAGAACCAAAATATTCCACTATCCAGTTGCTACCCTACACGCTGCTTCAAATTATCCAATTTAAATGTACCATCTGTTTCCTAGTGGTTCCTAATATACACAGTACAGAACAAGAATAGATCTGGAAATAGGAAGACCTAAATTTAAGTACCATTTCTACCACTACCTCACTCTATGACCCTTGGTCTGTCTTTCCCTGTCTATGCCTCAGCTCCCGGCCTGTAAAAAGAGAGGACTGGACTTTACAGCTCTTTTGTGCTACAACTCCCCACTGAGTGTTCTGTGAACCCAGAAAAGTGATAAACATAGAGAATAAAGCTCCCCATTGATTCAGGGAACCCCTGTAACCACAGAGCACCATTTGAGTCTTAATAGTACTTGTCTTTCCATAGCTGGAGTTTTCATCTGCTTCACCTAGAGGTGCCCCCACCTCCGAGTAACAGAAAGTGGGCAAGGTTGGGCCGATTTCTGATTTCAACAACAGAGGGCCAGGGCAGTTTGAATCCAAACCTTGACTGGTCATCTCTTACAATTTTCTTTCCTGTTTTACCTAGGAACTGGCCTCTGGTGAAAACATCGCTCTAAGAACTTTACTCGCCAATTTGTCTTTGATATTCTTTCCACTGCACGTTACTCTGAGCAAGTTCAAGGCCTTTGGAGGTCCTAAATCATAGCTTTCGAGATGCTCTCAGGACCGTATCGACTGCCCCACGAGGCGGGGCTGTGTCTCGAGTAAGCGTGATGTGTGGCAATACTAGCCTTTGAGACAAGTCCAGTTCCTGCCTGGCCCCGGGCTTGCCACCTCGGCACCCTGTCAGCGAAGGCCTGAGGAAGCTGGGGTTCGCAAGGGGCCACTAGGGCGTGACGGGTCGCCCGGCACTGAGAAGCGCCCTACCTACCCACCCTCCACCTCCGCCACCCTCAACCCAGGACTCCAGGACCGCAGCGGACGGTAGACACGCGGTGCAGAGAGGGGTCTCGGGACCCTTCCAGCCAACCTCTGGCGGTATCCTGGTCCTACCCCTGCGCAGACGCACCGCCCACGAGAGGATCTCACAGGCGTAGTGTACAGGAAGAGCTATAGCTGTGCGTTTGTGTGTGCGCTTGCGCAACTCAGACTGTACGCGCATCTGGGGGCGGGGCCAAATTGGGGGTGGGGTCCAGGGTGGCTGTGCCACGCATGCGCAGAGAGCACTCTGTCGTTTGGTCCTAGCGGCTAAATTCTCGAAACTCAGCTGCTAATCTACTCGGTGCTCACCCACCACTGGTAGATCCCGGGATGTGTGACTGCTAGGCAGCCACGAGGACCTTCCCAGTCCGGAAAATCAGGCGATGAGCTTTCCTCAGAGAACATTTGCGCGTAAGGAACTGGGGTTTAGATACCCGCTTCGCCTACCTTCGGGATCACAGTCCAGAATTGCCGTGCTGTGAGCTTCAGTTTCCCCACTAAGGAGATGAGATGACCCACAGCCACCACGTTTTCCCTGAACAGGGAAAGAGTGGCCGAAGTTGGCCACCCTGAACACGCGGGCTATGTGACCTCTGCGGTCACCAAACTCTTGGGGCGCAGCCCCAGAAATCTGATCAGGAGTGTGTCTTGCTCCAGGCCTCTCCCTGCACAAGCTGCTGCTGCTCCTGCCGCTGCCCTCAGGAGCCTGCCCTCAGGAGCCGACCTGTGCGGGATGGGGATGGGGAGGTGGCAAGGCTTCGAGTAGCTGTGTCCTCTTAGGGCCTAACGGGCAGGCAATACAGTATCACCTGTTACATTAATTGGCTCCACAGGGACGAAATGACCCACAATGTCATAGGGATCCAGAGAAAGGACACAGACTAGATCTGTTTTGGGCCACCAAGGATTCGGGATCCAACAGGAGCTCCCAGGCAAGGCCGAGCTGATGGAGTGGGCTTCTACTTGGGCTTCTCTGTGGCTCCATCTGTTTGAGGAGGGTAGAGTCAGGGAAAGACAGGAATTCCAGTGACCTCCACTTAGCATGCCTAGGGGCCAGCATCAAGCTCCTGGATGCCACGCTCTGGCCTCTGGAACTGGCCCTGGTGCAACAGTGAATCTCCATGCTTCTTCATGACTTCCTCTGTTGAGGAACCTGCAACTCCTCTAGAACAAATGCCCAAATGCTTTCATTTAAGGCCCAGTTTTCCCTAACTCCTCATCACACCTTGATTGCTCTCTTATCACCTAATCACCACCACTCACAGAGATTTGCCTCTGAGTGTCAATCCTTGATATTTCCCCAAAATCTGTTTCCCTAATCTCTGGCCTGCTGAACCTTCCCTTCCCTCAAAGTTAGCTAAAATTCCACTCCCTCCCCAAATTTGATAACTCCTTCCTTTGTTCTAGTATTGTCTGAAGAATCCTGAAGTTGTAAATGGAGTCTTCTCAAAAGAGGTAACACATTACTTGAAGTTGACAATTTATGTGATGGTCCTCTTCAAATAAGGAAGGACTGGGCATGTAATCTCCACACTGGGAAGGCCAAAGCTGAAGAATCACTTGAGTACAGGAATTCAAGGCCAGTTTGAGACTCCATCTCAAAAAAAAGTGGGGGGGGGACTGGAGATGTAAGTCAGTGATAGAGTGCTTATCTAGCATATGCAAAACCCTGGACTCAATACCCACTAACACCAAAAAGAAAAGGAAAAAGAAAATTCTATGCCAGACCATGTATTCCCATTTATGACTTGGAAAATGTCACTTTATCCCTTGGGCTTTCCTGAATCCCTTGTGCCTTGAATCCCTTATTAAATGATTATTTCCTTCCAGGACAGAAACTATGCTTTAATAAATATGCAAAAGTTTGAAATCTTTTGAAACTGTGAGATAAATACAGACATTTGGAGAAAATGGAACTACAACAAGTATTTTTGTACTCTTCACAAATATGTAGTCACTTTTGTTAGTATGTAAAAAAAATATATTGTGCACAGCTTTGTTTAGACTTCCAGATTAGCACAAATCAGTGTGATAGCATATGAAAGAAAGAATATTGGGGTGAGTAGAAAATTGGCCTTTTGGTTTGGTTTGTCATATATTAGCCTGATAAACTCAGGGAGAACTTTCCAGACACCTCTGGAGATGCAGTTTTCTCTTGTTCACTTTGATTTAGGGATTATAAATATACCAGTTACCATCTACTATCTACTCTACAAGATAATGGAAAAGGTCAAATGTGAAATGGAATTAAGATTTAAGTATCTGTTCAAAAAACAATCCTCAGGAAATTTTCTAATGATATTTTAAGCTTCAAATTTTGTTACTAATAAGCTTCTAAGTGCTGACTGACCATTTTAAAAATCAATCAGTTCTGAATCTTTGCCAGTTTGTGAGGAAGAGTGAAAAGCTAAGATGAGCAAGTAACCTAGCATGACCCACAGGGGGAGTCAGGTGTTATAACCTGGCCCCTCACTTCTGTGTGCGATGGCCACTTTGAGACACTTTGATCCTCAGTCTCCTGGGTAAAATGTGAGTAGAGCAATAACAGTAACAACAACTGACAGCTACTGAGTACATTCTGTGGGCTGTGTACTATTTCAAGCACATTCCATGTACCCAGACATTTGATCACCGCCACCACCCTGTGAGAGAGGGACTGTCAGTATCTCTGTTTCATGAGTGAGGAAACAAACACAGTTTAGTCATTTGCATAAGGCCACCCCTTAGCAAGCAAGGAAGCCTAGGCTTAATCCCATACAATCCAACTGTAGGTCTATGCTCTCAGTGATGCGGGCCAACTAATTCTCTATAGGGTTATTGTAAGGATTCAGTGGACTAACGCACATAAAATACTCAGCATAGTTCCTAGTGCAGAGCTCTTATGATTAGTGCATTGTTGTAAGCTATAGGGTAATGCCTATAGGTCTAAAGCACAGTTCCTGACACAAAGAAGATGCTCTAGAAATTGGTTCCCTTGCCTACAGGCATAGGGGAGATAGAGAATATGTGCCACTGTGCAAAGAGATGCAGGAAATACTCCTTTATCCATGGTAGTTTATCCTGAGGATAAGAAATTGGCAGTGGGTATGGTACTACCCTCCTGTAATCCTAGCACTCTGGGAGGCTGAGGCAGAAGGATCATGTTTGAACCCAGCCTAGGTAATTTAGCAATTTTGTGAGACCCTGTTTTAAACTAAAAAGGACTAGGGATGTAGCTCAGTGTGAAGGTCTTGAGTTCAATCTCCAGCACTACAAGAAGAAGAAAGAAGAAAGAAGAAAGAAGAAGAAGAAGAAGAAGTAAGAAAAGTTGGCACAGCCTTTCAAATACACTTTTCGTACAACTTCATGTCTCTACTCTTTTATTTTTCTGATTGGTGTGATTTAAGTCTAAAATGGCCCTGAAGAGTCCAGAGGTGGTGGCGCACTCCTGTAACCCCAGCACTTGGGAGGCTGAGGCAGGAGGATCGCTATGAGTTCAAGGCCAGTTTGGGCTGCAAAGTGAGTTCAAGGCCAGCCCAAAGTGCACAGTAAAAGTCTATCTCAAAAAGACTAAATAAATGTTTAAAATAAATAAAATGGTCCCTATGTGTTTAGAAGGTGATTGAATTATGGTTGTATTATAGCTCCCCTAACTTGCTGTTAGGAGATAGGGTCTAGTTGGAAGAGGTAGGCCATTAGGGTGTGAATGGGAACAGTGTTTCCATCTCTGCTTCCTGGCCACCATGATGGGAGCAGCCCCTTACACTGCAGACTTCTCCACCAGGCTGTTTCTGCCATAGTACCATCCAGCTGTGGACTGAAACTTGTAAAACCATGAGTCCAAATAAACCTATCCTTTAAATTGTGAGTGTTGACACTTAGGTTCCAGTGATAAGAAAAGTGATTAAGACACTCATGTCTCTTCTTTATTGCCTTTATGATCTTCTGAGAAGAAAGGTTTCCTTGGGCTGGAAAAAGCTTGAGCCTAATGTCAATGTCACAGAAGGTGGAATTGGCATGGAATGCTACCAGTATTCACGCATCCTCTAAGACCCTTTTACTTCCATTAACTGGGGTGAAACATATTTGCAAAACCAGGGACTGGAAACTTTTCCTCCTATGTCTGATTCCTATGTCAGCCATCCAGGATCCACATACACACATCTGCCCATGCACACGCTCCCATAATCTGTGATCCACTCTCACATACTCAATGCAAGTACTCCTTCACTCACCCACCCCAGACATATGTCTGTGTCTGGTATCATTTGCACAAAACACACAGCCACTGTCTTTACCTCCCCAGAGCCCATCCATCCATCCCAGCAACACATAGGTGAAGAATTCTATGCGTCAGGCACTGTGCTGGGTACTTAAGCATTATTCAGCCACAAAATTTCACCATCTATTTCCCCACAAATAGACTTCCTGCACTGTACTGTTTTTATGTATACCTCACTACATATAATGTTCATCTTAGGTATACATGTTCCCTTAAAGACAATTTTCATTTATATTCCTGACATGACCTTGCTGTGTTTAGAATGCTCTCAGATTTTGCTTTGCCATTTTTCTATTTGTTTCTTTATCACTAAAATGGCAGGCTTAACCTAAAGGTGATAGGGTATGAAGCTTGTAAAATAGCACAATTTTGAGGCAGGATCTGACCTTGCTTGCCTCCCTTCTGTCTTCCAGGAAAAAGCTATGTATCTTGACCAGAATGGGTGGGAGAAGGAATCAGTGGGCAGGAATAGCTCAGACTGCTCAGTTGCAAAAGGTCTATAGGTTGTAGAATCCCCCTGATAGGGACATCAGCAAGGGAAAGCATGGACCTACACACCTAACCTTAAAATCAGCTTTTCCCAAATTGAGAAAATGCACAAATAATCAGCCACAGTTATGGAATCTGGCATGCTCTGTGGCAAACCGCATGGGTGGTAACCTGGGTTTCTAGGTCTTGCTTTCCTTTTTTGACTATCTCTAACCTCCCACCACCTCACAGGGCTCAGTTCTGTCCTTTTCCTACCCAGTTTTCAAGCAAGAATGTGAAACTTTTTGGCACATCCTAGAGCAAAAAATTCAGAATTAAAGGAGCCCTCTTCTAACCAGAACACCAGAAACAGTAAAACCCGGTAGAAAGGTACTGGCCCAGGGAGTCAAGGATGCTTTCAAGTTTCTCTAAATACAAGTGCAAACAGGAGGGGGCAGTCATTTTGTGGAGCACCTGAGGGAGACACCCATCCTTACCATTCTGGAAGACCTGGGGGCTCTTCCACCAGGGCTATGGGGATCATGAGGCCATTCCATGGTGGAAAGAGTAGGCCAAATGGTATAACTGCCTGAGCCACTTCTATGAGGGATAAATTTCAAGTGGCCCTGTTCAAAGGGTTGCTTCCCTGGATGCCTCAAAATGATGATTTGAGATGCTGAGAAGAGAATAGTTTGTTAGTTTCACATTTAACATTAGATCTTGGCTTATGGTCAGTTGGGGAATTAAATCATCTTCAATACCAGGAAGGCTAGAAGCCAGCACTGAAAAAAAGTACCAGAAAACATTCAAAACAAGGACAATTTATAAATTTCAAGCCTATCCCCCAAGAAATATTAAAATGAGCATACTGTGCTAGATACAATAGAAGATAAGAGATTCCCCTTAGCTGGAGACAATCAGAAAGGACAAGATGTTAAAGAGAGATTGGAGCTTTATTGAGACATTCTCCCTGATGAAATCAGAATCAAAAGAACACTGGAAAGGGTTGGCCACTGTTTTGGCACAAATACAGATACCCACCTCAGGGAATCTCTGCATCCTAAGTTTCCTGCAATTCCCAGCCCCCTGTTCCTAAAAAGAACCCTCCTTGAAATCTACCTCCACAAACCTGGGCAAAGAATAGGCACTTGGAACCTATGCTATTGCCCAACAGGCTTGTGAGCAATAGAAGAAAGTCAAAACAAAGCATGAGAAGAGAAACGGAATGGAGACAGTAGGAGGAACAAGAAAAAGAAAAAAGAGAAAAGAAAAATCTGAAGAGGGGACATACTGATAAGGTAGTGTCCCCAAAGTACAAATATTTCATTACTTTATTAGACTCATTCCACTCACTTCCCCAAAGCCATGGTGACATTGACAGCTGTGACAAGGCCCATACCATTCTACATTTTTTATTTCCCTGACTGCACTGAAGAAAAAAAAAGAAACAGATACACCAAAAGCCACAGAAGGGCATGAGGAACTCAGAGGAAATAGGGACGGTCCCCCAAGAGGGCAAAGTAATAGAGAAATGAGGCAAAGGGGTTGGTTATTCGTTTTAATGGGAAGAAAAGTCCAAAACAAATTGTAGTGGCTTTTCTGCCCCACCTACCAGGCTCTGGGACACTCCGTACAGAACCTGCTTTTCTTTTCCAGTTGACTTGCTCCTTGGGAAGAATATCCTGATGGTTTTGGAGACTTTGACTGTCTTGTGAGAGGTTCTGGTCAGGGGAGGTTTCACGGAGGGCCATTCACAAAGCCTCTTGCAGCAGGCACTGGACTGCTAGGAATTTTGAGAAACATAAACTCCTAAAGTGCAGTTCTCTGTGAGGACCTCATGTGATCACCAATCCACTTACACTGCCTAGTCTTCGGAAGACTTCTTGCTCAGCTTTCCTATTCACTTTCCTTCTGGCACAGATGACTTCCTGGTGCTGCTGGATCCAACCCATGCCTGGTGGATAAGGCCCCTAGGAAAGTCCCCCCCCCCGCAAGAGGAGAGACTGGTTGTGCTGAAAAGAGTCCACAGAGGCATCCCTGGGCTGGTGTGTGTACTCTTATAGTGCCTGCCAGCCTTGTAGGATTCTCAAGATGAGTGTTTTCTCCATGCCTTTAGATATATCACCTTCCTAATCTCTCTTGGGCAATGCAACATGGATTCACATGCATTGTTGCTTGAGGCCATGGCATCCTGTGGTACATTCAGCAACTATCCATGACAGGTGCAGGTGAAGCTGAACTTCAGGGCTTGGTTGTCACCAATGCTGAGTGGCTGGTATTAGTTCTGATTCTAGGAAAGTTCTCCTAGTCTTAAGTATTGGTGCATCAGGGAATGGAGAAGAAAGGAAAAGAAAAGCCATAGTAAAAGGAACTAAAAGGAACAACTCCTCTGCCAAGTGCTCCCAAACAGCACTTGTGGAAACAGCCCCTCCTAAATTTGGGAGAGACTGGCTGCCCAGAGAAGTCCCCAAGGACAAGAATCAGGGTCTCCACTGACCACTCTGAAACCCAATGCCTTTGGGATCTGAGTTTTCCAAGACATGCAATAGACAAAGACACACTGCAAACCAATTAACCCCCTGAGCCCTTTCAGTACCTTCGTTAATGTCATTTCTAAGAGGGGAATTACCTGAATACAGTCCCCACTTATTGGGCCAAAGAAGGCTCTGAGTTCCCTAGGTGAGACATCAAAGACGGTGCTGAAGGAGACAGATCTTCATCCTAACCTGGAAACTCTGGTTCTCTCTTAGTGTTCTGGTATCCTACACACTTCCCCAACCCCTGAAGAAACAGGGAAGAGGACCCTGGGGCAGGCTCAAAACCCAGGTAGATTCAGACCCAAGAGATTTCCCATTGTTGAAACCTAACCCAAACTTGGGAGGGAGAAAAAAAAAAGGCTGGAGAACAAACAAAAGACTGTATGGAAGTAGCCAGCACAAACCTGACAATTCTATATAACTCAGGCTTCATTATCCATCCAGCATACAGGGGAAAGAGAAATTTCAGCTGCGTTTAGCTTATTTGACCCTCATTAATCTTGTATACATTATAATTTAGCTGCTCTCTGTCCCTCTAAGACAGGACCCAGAAAAAGCAAGCAGAGCCTGACTTATCTCAATCAGGTTCCCTAACTGCAGCAACAAGACAAGCAAACTATGATTCACAGTTTCCACTCTCCTCCCTAGACCCATGCACCTTCCCCCACTACCAGCCTCAACAAACTCCCAAATCTCCAACGCTTACTGATTCTCACCAGTGTGGCTCAAAGGGTTAAACCAAGACTTCTTAGACAGTTAGGACACAAGCTCATTCACCAATGGGGACCCAAGAATGGCTACACACAACCAAACTAGTGCTTCTTGTAGCGATTCTTTGGGGTTTCACCACACCCTGTTTTGTCACAGTTGAGAGCACCTGGATTCTTCCCTAGCCCAAGGCTACCTAGGAGGCTGGGGAGTTCCTGGGTGATGGCCCGCTCAATCTTCTCCAGAAAGCACCCTCCCATGTAGGAGCACTGCTGAGAGAGGAGTTTGAAATTGGAAATGGGGTTGATGCCGAAGAAGTCCTTGTAAGCCTCACGGTTGGGAAGGTCAAACTTGCTGACATTGGTCTTTGCCAGAATGGTCTTGAAGATGTAGAATTTATCAGGATCTTCCACAATGTCCTTAAAGACCAGTTCACCATCACTAAAGAAGGTCATTTTGTCTTTGTAAGTCTGCAGATAACGGTCAACCAACAGGGCATGAATGCGGACCCGGATAGCATGCTGACGGATGAAGGCAATCTTATTCTCCAGTCTGTTCTCAATTACCTGGTTCAGGTCTTCCAGGAGAGAGATCTCTTCTTTGAGGAACAGTTCCCGGTGGGTGTCAGGCTTATACTCTTGTGGCCAGAAGGAACTGACGTAAACCCTTGGAGGCTCTGTGACATTGATGAGAGGGGCCAAGCTCCAGAAGAGGGCTCCATACACACGCATGAGCATTTGTGTGGCCAGGTTGTCAGCCTTGTTCAGGATGATTCTTATCTGGGACTCACGTCCCTTCAGCTGACGAAAGAGCATCTCCAGCTCCAGACCCACATCCAGCTTGGTAGGGTCAAAGACGACAAAGATGAGGTCAGCTCTGTCGATGAACCACTGGCACACATCGTTGAAGGGGTAGCCTTGGGGAAACAGGAGGTAGAAGTCAAGCTGAGCAGGCTGCATTCAATCCCCCTCAAACCTCTCTTTTGAACCAAACCACTTTATGGACTGAAAGAAGTCACAGCACCAGGGATTTTCTGGGTTTCTAAATACTGTTGAAAAATGAATTGCATGTTCCCTTCTCTTTATCAACCTTCAACCAAGAACCGCTTGATTCTTGATTTAATTTACAGTAGAATCCAGGTCTCCAGGAAAGCAAAATACTTGTTCAAAGTGGAGATGTTCCAACTGTCTTAAAAGATCTAGGGCATTGGCAAAGGTGTAAAAGAAGAGAAGCCAAGGAATTAGAAGAAAGTAAGAGAGGATATCTGATTTAGGGTAAAGAAATGTGGGCCTAGATGGTATTTGGGCTTTGCCACTGGCTAGCTGCATAGTAAATGCTCCTAAACTCCACCTCTTTGGCTACAAAATAACAAGAACAATGACACCAAAACTTATGTAAAAAGTATTGTGTGACAATTAAATAGAAAAGCACCTAACTAAATCTCTGATCATATAACAGTGTCTAATATATTTTAATGTACATAGAGATAGTTTTATGTCATGGCAGTACTCAGTGTCCTATGTCATAGTCTCATATCTACCAAGCTCAAAGTGTCTTTCCCCTGCCACCTAATGGCAAGCAGGGTTCTGGAAAGTCTGATCAAGGTTTAGTTTGAAGCAGACCTGACAAAGCAGGGCAAAGGAAGAATAGAAGGTCAGGTCCAATACAGAGCAATCCTCACAGTCCTAGACTAATTTAGCCAGAAGTCAGATATAGATATTCAATTAGTCCAGACTTTTGACTACCCAGGACAGAGTAGGCCCCCCCAAAACAACTTAGCCCCAGTTTGGACCTCTCAGAGTTCTTGTGGAAAAGACTAGCTCTCCTCCTGGGAAAATGCTGCCCCCTGAACCAAATCATCCTTGGGGAGATAGGAGGACAAGATACTGTAAAACCCAAATGGTACCTCAAGAAGGGGTTGGAGGTAAAGAATGTATCTCCTGATCTTGGACAACACTAGGCATATCTCCTCTCCCCTGCTCGCCTACCACCTACTGTCAAAACAGTAAGACAGAAATTGCTGTTCAGAAATGGGCACTAAATTACCTCTTTCTTGCTGCTTGCGGTTCTCAATGATGCCAGGTGTATCCACAAAAGTGACTCGCTCCAGAAGCTTGTGGGGAACCTCAATGCCAATGAGCTTCTCTAGGAAATTCTGGCCAAACTTCTCCAGGGGTGAGAAGGACCTGGCACTGTCAGCAGCCATGACAATACCCTCAATGGTTTTCAGCTTAGGCCCATGCATGAGGACTGTGAACTCAGAGGTGGTGGGCTCAGCACCTACACATGGGTGAAATTATATAAAAACAGTAATCACTGCAAAACCGACTACTACAAAGAGTGTAACAATGGGAAAACAAGGTGTCTCAGAGAGATTTACCATAAGAACAGGATATGTTTATTAAATTAGTGGTTTTTTAAATTGCAGTAAAATAAAGATAACACAGAATTTATCATTTTGAACATTTAAATGTACAGTTTAGCCGCATTAAGTGCACTCACATTGTGCAACTATCGTCATCATCTATTTCCAGAACTTTTTTATCTTCCAAAACTGAAACCATCCCCTAAACAGTAACTCTCTTTCCCTCTCCCTCTCCAGCCCTTCGCAACCTCTACTCTATTTTCTGTCTCTGAATTTTCCCACTGTAGATACCTCATATAAGTGGACTCACACAATTGTCTTTTTGTGTCTGGAAGGTTTCACTTAACAGAATGTCTTCAAGGTCCATCCGTGCTGTAGCATGTATCAACTGTATCTGATACATTCAAGTAGAATGTGTCATTCTTTTCTAAGGTTGACATTCTACTGTGTGGACAGACCACATTTTGGTTTCCATACATCCACTGATGGATATTTGGGTTGTTTTCACTTTGGGGCTATTATGCATAATGCTGCTATGAACACTGGTATAACTGCCAATTTCTTATATGTGGTTTTAATTACTAGGTTAAAGATTATATTAATGTTTTAATTTTTCATAATGATTTTACATATGGCACTCAAGTATTAACAATCACACACAAAAATCTCTTACCTGTATAGAGCTGGTAGCGAGTATTTTCCAACCCAAGGAGGTAGTTTATCATGGTGGATTTACCGACACTCCATGGTCCAAGGAACAGCACCATTGGCTTAGAAGTAATTTCCCCATCTGTGGACAACAGCAAATAAAAATGTAAGCGAACTAACATGGGTTCTTACTACAGGAACGGCACTGTTCTCTAAAGCCTTTCGTATCACTTGCTATCATCCAACTGAGCTGTGGGATTCTATATGGACCAAACAGTGTGCAGCAGTCAAAACCAAGCACTCAGTTAAAAGATGTCACAAGCCAGGTGTAGTGGCACATGCCTGTAATCCCAGCACTCAGGAGGCTGAGGCAGAGGATCACAGTGAGTTCAAAGCCAACCTGGGCTACTTACAAGTAAGTTCAAGGTCAAGCTGGGCTACTTATAAGTGAGTTCAAGGCACTACATAATGAAACCCTGTCACAAAAAGAAATAACAAAAAAAGATGCCATAAGTCCTTGTTTTGACCTTGCCCAGATCCTTGACACTTCTGCCTACACCAGAAGGAAGAAGTGAATTCAACACATTGTGGCTCAAACTCTAACTTTAGGCCAGGACTCTTGGTTAAATCTGGAAGAGAATAGTTCACTAAAAGGAGGATACCCTTGATTGACATGTTTTCAAATTTTGTTTTTCTTTTTTTTTTCTCATTGAAATAAAATGAGTTTTTAAAAAAAGAGTAAGGATGATGAAAAAAGAAGCTAGAGCTTCCACATGGAAATAAGTTAAAACCTTGCTACTGAACTGATAAAGAGCAAAAAGGACAAAGAAGAAGCTTATACAATCTTGTACCATCCTGAAATCCTGCTCTGCCTGTCCCTGCCTCCAAAGCTCAGCTCTCCTCATCACTGTGGCTCTCCTAATCACCAATTACAGTCAGCCTAAACCTGGGCTCTAGAGCCAGTCTCAAAAACTAGCCTCCAAAGTCCGTACAAATGTGCCACTGTCCAAGATCAAATCCTGATCTGGGCGTGCTTGTACTCTTAAGCCCTGTGTCCAAGCTCCAAGCCTTCCAGAGGTCTTGCTAGGAAGCATATCCAGCTTGGACCACTCCATCCAGGATCCTTAAGAAAAA
This sequence comes from Dolichotis patagonum, assembly GCA_004027295.1. Lineage (NCBI taxonomy): Eukaryota > Metazoa > Chordata > Mammalia > Rodentia > Caviidae > Dolichotis > Dolichotis patagonum. Next base: position 42,467 of record PVJX010015205.1, read on the forward strand.
AACCAAAATTCTCTAATGCTTTCAAAAGTCGGGATAGTGAGCGGGGCTTTCAAAAATAGAAGAAAGTTTTTTAGTGCTTTCAAAAGTAGGGATGTACCGCGCCATGCTGGAACTTAGGGGGCCGGGCCAACCAGTAAGCAGCCTGCTGCCTACCGGGGCGCGGGCTTAGAACCAAACATACCACACCCCACCCCTCACCCCCCGTTTAACAATTGGGATCCAGAGATCTGGGTATCTCTTAGGAGGTGACCATATTTGGTACAGCAAGTCGGGGGAGTTTCCTTCTACTATCTCTGAAGGCAGATATTTTTATCGCCGTTTTGCTTTATCCTGATTAACGGTGTTGCTCTATTCAATACTCTGTGTTGATGTGTTCTATAATGTGTATTTCTTTGATTTTGCTGAACCTAGTAGAAGAACAACTATTGTGAAGACAACGAGGTATAGAATGTTGCCTGTTACTGTTGTCCTGGTGACCTGCTGTGATGTTCTGTGCCAATTTCACTATACTGTCTCAATTGGCTTTATTCCATCCTTTTTTTTCTGTTTGCAGCCTCACTGTGTGTTCACTTTGTATGCCTTAATTTTGTAACATGAACAGCTATTTCTGGGAGGACAGTATGTGGTTTGTCAACTAGTGATTTAT
>PVJX010015206.1:0-43114 GCA_004027295.1 Dolichotis patagonum
GCACTGAGCTTATTCCTTTATTCCTGGATCTCTAGGGAACCTCTGAGGGAGCCCCAGATCTCACTCATTCAATACCTGGTGCTATACATAAAAGGTCAGGGATGGTGTGGACTCAGCCGTTAGATGTGTGCATGCTCTACCATGATTTGTTCTGTTGGATCTTTCTCTTAAGAATCTCTCTACTAGAGGTACCCAGTTGTTTTTTTTTTTTTTTTTAATCTTGCTACATAGTTCGGGCTAACCTTGAACTTGCCTCTGTAGACCAGGCTGGTCTTGAAATTGTGGCGATTCTCCTGCCTCAGCCTCCTGAGTGCTGGGATTACAGATGTGTACCACCACACTAGGTCAGTGATTTTTAAAAAATTGTTTTCTCATGTGAATAATTCCTGTTCTAAGAAAAAGCAGACAGTAAAGATGAGAACATATGTGAAAACTAGTGGTGAGAATATTGCTAGGATAAAGTAACCCAGCTAAAGAAAAGTCCCGCAAGCTCCTGGCTGTTGGTGAGTATGGGCTCCATCCCAGACCACACCCCAGAACAATTCAGGACCTCTGGGGTGCGACACAGGCAGTGGTGCATGTTCAAGCAGCCCCTGCCCCATGATTCCAACGAGCACTCAGTGCGCTAGGACCTCCCTGTGGTCTGTGGTGAGAGCTTGTTAGTGCCACAGACTCCCAGCGCTTTTGAATCTGCCCTTTTAACGAGGCCTCTAAGGTGTCTGTGTGCAGAGTGTTAACAGCTGCTGTGTTAGAGCAGGTGTCTGCACCTGTCACCCTGAGGGAGGTGGGGGGTGAGGGCTCCAGGGCCTTCCCAAGAAAGCAGGTCTGGAGGGGATGAGCCTGCAGGTCTCGAGATGAGGGTGGGTCCCCGGCATTTGCATTCTAAGAGGACTCCTAAACCCACTGCCTGAGAACTACTCCCAAGAGGAAAGTCAGTGGCACAACCTCAGCCTCCTCCTGCCCTTGTGACAACTTCCTGTGTGACGCTACAAAGGCAAAACATACACGTGGAAAGTGAGGGACATGCCGTGACCATCCACCAGTGCCTTGCAGCCTGAAGAGACTCGGGGGCTGCTCTGGTGCTCCTGCTGTGAGGTAACCGGAGGCAAATGTAGCCTTCACAGTGACAGAAATAAATCTACCTTCATACGTTAGTGACTGACACAGTTTGCAATTTGGATACAAGAGGCAAGAGGGAGGAAGCAGTTTTCTTAATTTTCCTTTTTTTTTTGTGATGCTAGAGATGGAACCCAGGGCCTTAGGCATGCTTGGCAAGCACTGTACACTGAGCTACATTCCCAGCCCTAATTCTGAATGAGTCTTGCTAAGATACCTGGGCTGACCTCAAATTTATGATTCTCCTGCCTCAGCCTCCCCAGTAGCTGGGACCATCTGCATGAACCACTGCAGTGGTGTCCCCCCCCCCCACTTAGGCTCAGATTTCTAAATGATAATATGAGTAAAAAAATTCAGCTAGGAATGGAAAACTTGATCTTTCTCAAGAGATGCATTTGAAGTCTGCAGTACTTATTTGTAGCTTTAAAAGCACTTATGCTCGAGTAGGATATTTAAAAGCGTCTATGATAACAAGAGGCTGTAAGTGGGTTTCTCTACAGATGCCTAGGATGTCGAAGTACGGTTATTCCACCCAAGGTGACAACTGAACTTTTTCTCATTGTAAAGTGAAATAGACCACAGCGATTCCAATGGACACTGAGTGGAATGGAGAACTACATGATCTATAGCAAATCTAGGTTTTAAAGAATTACTGAGTTAAAATCAGCAAAAGCAAAGAGAACACGTAGGATGGTTTGTTTTAAAGACTTTCTAGATCTGGGCCCTTGTGGGGAGGAGCCACGTACCCTCCTCCCCTGGTGCTGCCGGCCAGGGCTTTGCGCAGTGCAGTGGACCCCGGAGACCACGCGCAGGGCAGTTCACAGGCCCCTTCTGGAACCTCGGCGCTGACCGTGCGTTTTAGGGAAACTGCTTGGTGCTGATTTTTCCCCTTTAGCAGAGCCCGAGGCACGGGAGGGCTCTCCCAGCGTCTGTGCGGCCCGTGGCCAGTAGGGTCAGGGCTGGTTTCCACTTCAGTGGGCCACCTGGTGGGGATGCGAGGAGGCCAGGGGAAAGCCTGACCACCAGGCGGGCCAGAGCGGGAGCCCTGTGCTGCAGAAACCTGGTCCCTTCGGAAGCACACTCTCCATCTGTCAGAGGCCAAAGGTACAGGCAGAACCAACAGTTTGCCCAAAGTTGGTAAAGAAAGTGGGCTCGCGGCACACTGCCGCCCCCTCGTGCTGCGGACAGGACGCTGGAGACGGTCCCCCTCCCCCCCCGCGGTGGGGCCTACCGGCACCATGGAATAGGTCATCAGCATCAGCGAGTCCTGGCTCTGCGCGCGCAGGGCCGGCGCGGGCTCCCGGTGGCTGCGCTTGGCGCGCGCGGCGCTGCGAGAGCCGGGGTCGGGGCCGGGGCCGGGGCCGGGGCCGGGGTCGCGGTCGGGGTCGCGGTCGCGGTGGGCGGCCGGGGCCCGGTCCCGCGAGAGGCACAGCTCTGCGAGGAAGGCGCGCGCCGCTGCGTCCTGGCCGCGCTCAGCCTGCAGCTCCCGCAGCGCGGCGCGGAGCCCGCGCCACTGGCACAGCGCGAAGACGGTGCCGGCCGCGCTGAGCGCCGAGAGCACGGCCAGGGCGGCCAGCGCGCCCCGCAGCCCGCAGCCCGCCGCCCCGCGCCCGCGCCCCGCGCCCCGGGCCATGGTGCGTCCTCCGGCCGGCAGGCTGCGCTGCACAGGGCCGGGCGGCTTTATACCCTGGCGGGCCGGGGGCTGTGCAGCGCCGCGGGTCACGCCGCTCTTTGGCCGGCTGCGAGGCGGGCTGGGGACAGTCGCCGCGGCGCCCGAGCCGCCCAGGGGACAGGCGGGCAGCGCCCAGCCAGACAGGCCGGGCGGCCAGAGGAGGGGGAGGCAGGAATTCCTACGGGCTGAGAGCCGCTGGATTCCACCCCTCGCCCCGCACACGCCTCCTTTGGGGAGCACAGTCAGCGCATCCGGATGCCAAGCCGTGCCCACGGCCCCTCGGAGGAGGCCTGCGCAAGACTTGGCCCCAAGCTGCCTGCCATCCCCACTCCACCCAAGGCGAGGGCTGCACGGGCCCTGGAGATCCAGAGACCTTCTGGGGAAGGGGACCGGCAGGTGCCGGGGACAGGGGGCCTCAGAGGATTGAAGCCCACCCCTCAGAACCTGTCAGGGAGGAGGCCCTTGAAATGAGACGCCAGGGTCCGACAAGCCCACACTTCTCCCACACATCCATTCCGGGGTGGGGGGGGGGGCAGCAGAATGATGGAGAAAACCCCGGGAATGTGGCGGTTCAAAGCCACTCTGCCATCACGTGGTCACATGCCACGGCCATAGCGAGGCTCTTCCTGGTGAAGGGCTGGAAGCATGAGGGGTTGGGACCTTACTGCGCCTGCTTCCTACCTGTCCCTTGGCCACTGCCCTTTCACAACACCTTCCTCATATTCCATCAGCTCAGGGCCCTCCTGCCTCACGGGCTACTGTCCCCAAGTCAGAGTCACCCTGAGCCTCCCCGGAGGGCTTTCCCGAATCACGCTGCTTCTCCAGGGCCCTGGTTATGGAGAAGCAGTGCCACGCTGCAGGAGGCACTGGTTATGTGGCCAAGCTTGCTGTACAACCCGCCAACCCAAGGAGGAGTCCGGAAGAAAGGACTTGTCCTAGGGCCACTTCTGCCTCCACTACCTTTGGGCTTCACGGTGGAGTCTGACCATCCACTCCACAGAGCTGTGATTTCAGATTTTGCAGGGGGGCTGTATAGTACAGGAGAGAAGACCCAGGTGGGGTCAAACTTCTGCCTCCTCTCCAGGGAGGGTCAGGGCAGCGCCGCCAAGAAAGCAGAACCTGAAGCTCTATCCCAGCTGAAAACTCGGTGCCGAGGTCTGGATCCCCCAGTTTTAATAAGAACCTCGGCTACTTGGGTATTCTCAGAAGAGCAGCCAGGCTGAGGCGGGATTAGGAAATTGCCCGTCTTCTCCAAGACACTGAGTTGACCAGGAGGGGCGGCAGTGATGTAGGCAACTTTGTCCTTTACCTTGGATGGTAACATGCTGAGACCTATCTAAAAACCTGTCGTGTTTCCTTTTTCCTAATCATGTCAGGACTAGGGCGGATGGGGAGATGCCACCGAGGAGCAGAACTGCCTGGACTGTTTGCCTGGCACTGAGCCGCAGAGCGAGCACCAGGAGCGCGAGCAGGCGGAACGTCGTCCTGCCTTCTGGGCTTCTCCGTGTGCCCATATTCATTCCAGCTACTGTTGACCATCTGTCACCATTACCCACCATCAACAGCAAGGGACAGGGCTCCCAAAGTAGGTGACAGCTTGTTTGGGCCTGTCACACCCACCCATAGCACAGTCCTTGGCTCCTGCCGGGCCTTTGGTAACTGCCTGCCGAGTGAGTGAATGAACAAGCCAAAAGCTGTTTGCTAAGGGTCTCCTCGTGCAGAGCAATACATACGTGGTGGTGGGGCTGGCCTGCCTCGGTCCTTGCCAGACTGCTGTCCAGTGGCTGGGACAGTGAGCCCTAGCCCAAGCTCCTCCCACCTCCGCTGTCGCTCCCCAGCGTAAGCCAGAGCTAGGGGACAGAGCCCCGGTGAGGTTGCTTGGAACCAGCCAGGCACCATCAGACACCCTCAGTGAAGATGCCCTTCCTGGAACACAGGATTCTCAAGGCTGTGGTATGGCCATGCCTGGGATCTGACCCAGGCCCAGAGTGTACAGAAGAAGGGCAAAGGACAGGCCAGACCCCTTTCCGTGCAGGGTGACAGCATTTGACAAGGAAGCAGTGTGGGCATGTCAATACTGCCCGCAGAGCATGCGTCCTCACTCAGCCCTAGCTGTCTCTCAGCAGCTGCCATTCTCTGTCCTCTGTCCCCCTCCCTCTGCCTTCCCTCTGGTACCTTTTTCTGCCACAGAGTTACACATCCGCTTCCTCACTGGCCCTTCCTCAGGGAGCCTCGCCTTCCTGTGCCTGTCCCAAGCGTCCCTCTCCGTGAGCTCTGCCAACCCCAAGGGCACAGTGGTCATGAATGCGGGCTTAGCATTGACAGACCAGCATCTGAAGCTGCTTTTTAGCTGTGTGACTTTAGGTGCTCTAAAGAGACTGGCTGGGAAGATTTAAATCACTGGGCATGTAGCAAATACAGAGCTGCTGCCTTTGGGCTGTATGAACCCGTAGGTACAAGAGCTATGCAATGTGCTGTGGGTTATAGGGACCCAACCTCACCAGGCCCCTTAGAGCGGGACTTGCACCCAGTACCAATACTTGACTGACCAGTTGATTAGTTATTCACACTTCCTTGATGCTTTTTGGGAAAAGAACTTTTGGATGCATGGCCAACTTGAGCTCTCGCCTGAGGGCAGTGGCTCCGCGCTTTGTCCTCTGGATTTTCAAGTCTCTTGAGGCTTTTGAGGGGCGGATACATCTGCACAGTGTTCCCGCATGGTGCTCCTCAAGATGGGCTGGTACCTTCTACTTATTGTTATTATTATTTTTAAAGTTAGCTATCAATCTGGCCTGATTTGTTGACAGGGAAGGTTCAAGATACTCAAGAAGCCAAGAACATTGTGTCCCATCTTTACAATGAGAAGCAGCTTTTCCATTAAGAGGCAGATACTTTATTTCCAAAGGTTAAATAGAATTATCCCTTAAGATGATACCAGCTAGTTAACTTTAGAGCACTGGAGAATGAAATCCAGTTCGAGAGTATACTCCAACTTTAATTCCACAACATTTCTTCCTGATTGTGAAGTGAATAACTTTCATCTAGTCTAAGGCCTGGCCCTTAGGTATTTTGATCTCCTGTGATGAGTGAGGCAGCCGTACTGTGACTCCAGAGGGTGCCTGCAAACCCACCCACCCCTGCCTTCCTCCCTGTGGGTGACTAGGAGAAACTCTCTAGAAGTTGCCACCATGTACGTTTTTTGCTCAGCCTCCTCGCTTTAATTTCCCACAGCGACATTTTAACCCTAACAAACCTCAGACCACCCAACCAAAGTCAGTAATTTCCCTCTTTCGTTTGTTCATTCATTTATCCATTTATTCAGTAAGTGGTGATTGACAGCCTGCAATGCCAGGAACCGTGCTAGGAGCTAGGAACAGGGTGGAGAGAGAAACTGAACATCACTCTGCCTTCCTGAAGCCTGTTGTCGGAGTGGGGAGATGGAGATTAAAGAAGTTCTGTCATGTGGGATTCAGTAAGATCATTTCAGTGAGGAGCCTGGTCCAGACCGAGGGATGAGGTGTCAGTGCGACCTGCCTAGAGGAAGTGAGGAGCCGGACTCAGCAGGAGGGTGGGGTCAGGGTGCGGGGTCTGGGCAGAGGGAAGAGCAGTTCCAGGGCTTCTCTGAGGAGCCACTGGAAGGGCAGTGTGGCTGCAGCACAGACGGTATTTAGAGCAAGGAGAAGTCAGGAAAGAGGCTGGGATCGAGGCAGGGGTCGGACCCTGTGGGTGGGATCTTATTGGGCCGGGGTCCTTATTGTAAATGCAATGGAAAGCAAGTGAGGAGTTTTACATGGGCCGGGGCAGAGGGGAGGGTTGGGTGGGAGGGAGACAGGTTTTCAGTTGAGAAGATTTGCTTTTCTTACTAGGATTTGCAATCACTTGAGAAACTATGACCTCTGACCTCCACCAGGGTCAACCTCAGCCTTGACATTCACCCTTCCGCATGAAGCAGGCGAGAGTAGAAAATGCCACTTTCCTTTTCATCTGCACTTATAAAGATAATTGAAAAACAGACCTGTGACAACATTTGGGTTATTTGGCCAAACCTGATATTAGCTAGGGTTTCTGTGTAATAATTGGCACTTGGAAAGAAATCGGCCAGTGGTGCCTCCAGGTGAAAGCATGTCTGTGGGGTGCGATTAAGGATCAACGCCAGGACAAGGCGCAGCAGATTTCCACCTGCCACAGTTGTAGCGTCTTAGGCCTCAGAGCCACCCATTCACTGAGAGATGGGGGCTGCCTTTGGTTGTAGCAACGGTGCCGTCTCACATCCCCTCTGTCCACTGTTCCTTCTTTCTTCACAACAGACAGACTCTCCCACCTACCTCACTGTTCTACAGCACTGCAGCCCGATGTCACAGGTCAGGGGCTCGGGACGCAGACACGGAGACAGCCTCTGGGGTGCAAGGTGTGTGTCTTGGGCCAGCGCCTGTGAAGAGTAATGAGCGGGGCTGGGCAGAGAAGCCCAGCTCCATGCAGCTCGCCCACACCTCAGCAGTCCCCCGGCCCGGCGAGACCACACACACAGGAGACTGCGTGCTGCCCATCGAGGTGTCCCGTGTCAGGTCAGGAGGGCTGGGCACGCACCGCTGTCTCGCCTGGTCACAGGACGGATGTGGCCTGCCCTTCACAGGTGCCACCTTGTGCCAGGTGGCTCTGAGGCTGAGGCACATCCTAACTCAACACTGTAGCCAGGCAGCAAGTCCCTCCTGGTGAGGACCCGGGCCATCTCTGTGTCTGCCACCGGGCCATCTCTGTGTCTGCCACCGGGCCATCTCTGTGTCTGCCACCAACCCCCCGATTCCTGTTGGAAACAGGTCCACCAAGTACCACACTGGTAGACATGGGTCACACCGTGCACAGAAGCCTTGTCCTTTTCATCTGGAGTTATGGCCTTTCAGTGAGCGAAAAAGTGATTGTCTTCAGAAATAAAATAGGAAGAGAAGCTCCGGGAGTGGATTCTTTGAGACCATGAGAATCACCCATAAATTTGAAGCTGCTAAATCCATAGAAGAAAGTTAATACTGCAAAGCTCCATTTTTGAAACTTGAACTACTGCTTTTGAAACCACAAGACAAAGCCTTTAGTTTTCAAAGCACTTGCTTATGTCATTTGAGTCCCATAATAAGCCTGTGAAATGGGCAGGGCAGAGCTTTAAGAAACACAATTTGAAGAAAGTGCTGCTGGGGAATGAAGAGCACAGGCCTTGCAAGGCTTTGCGGCTGAGCTCTATCCTGCCCCACCGGCAGGCGTGATAACCGTCTCACAGAGGGGAAAGCAGGGCTCGGGAAGGTTAAATGACACTGTTGCAAGGCCCTTGGTCATGAAGGCAGGAGTCTTCTTGGCCCAATGCTTGGCCAATCAGGAATGCATAAGACAGTGAACAGGGAATGGAAGAAGAGGCCAGAGAAAGGATTCAGACTGATGAAGGCGAAAAGGGCTCAGATCGGCTCTTGGCTCCAAAGCCTAACAAAGGCAAGGCAAGCACTGAATGCTAGAATGTGTCAGCCAGGTGGGAGAGAGAAAAGCTCTGGTCCAGCATTTTGTGGAGCACACAGAGGGCACTGATGCAAGGACATGGCTTGGGAGGCCATCCCTGTGGACCTCAGAGAGGAGGGCGCGTCCTGAAACAAAGGGCGTCTGGGCCCGTGAGCCTACGCCCAGTCCTCCTGAGTTCCGAAGCCAAGTGACCAGCAAGATGAGCTAGGCTTCCCCTGAGCAGAGGTCGGGGAGAGAAGACGCATCCGCAGAGCCCACGACACAAGCCAGGGAAGCTCAGGTTGTGCTCCAGGCCCTGAACCAGGATGACTTCTTGGATGGGCCCCACGATCCTTTCTTCAGTCTGTGTGAACAGATGCCCCTGATTCCGTGACTATAAGGGGATACCAGTGTTGGGGCCCTGACGGGCGTTCCGGGACAGAGAGCTGGCTGAGTGGGAGGGAAGGGCGGCACGAAGACCCAGAGATGGGAGGCGACGGAATTAGTGTCCTTCCTGGTTCCCTGAGAGAGGGGTTAGTCACTATTTGTGGGTCTCCACCCCCTTGAAGTGCCCAGCTACTGGCCCTGAGCCTAGAAGACAAGACGACACTGCCATCCTGCCTATTGGCCCAGCAACCCTTTATAGAAGAGGCTGTCACAAAGCAAGGTGTGCAAAAACAGGGATACGTTTTCAAATGGTAATGTCTCCAGACATTGTCCTAGGTGCTCCTAAAGCTGAGATGAGGGACCTAACTCAGCCCACAGGGTGGTTCTTCAGGTTGGTTGACTCCTATCACAGAAAAAGAATTTTCAGGACACATTAAAATAAGAGGCATGGGAAGTGTTTTGTAAGGCAGCGATTCAAAAGCACAGACTCAAAGACATTCCATGCATTCAAGAGAGAGATGTATGTTATTTCCTGGAGCCGGAATCATTTATGCTGTTCTTGGGTGGACACTGGCTCAGTTGCTGCCTACATGGATGGGCCCAGAGTTCCATCTCCCTCCCTCCCTCCCCCTCCCCCTCGTCCTTTTATTGATAGGTAATTTAAACATTATTTGGATTTTTTCATCCTGTTCTTTTTTTTAGGATCAGGTTCCTGTTTTATCTTCTCAATTAAGCCAATTTATGGCCTTTCAGTTTTTCTGAGGAATTGTAGGTATGATGAGAGACTGGAAGAGAAGGAGCCTAAATTTAACCAAAAAACTGTTGACATGGATCAGCTTTGGTAACTGACTGGGTGCTGGAAGTTGTAGTCTTCTTAAGAGTATAATTCTTAAGAGTATAATTTTTTAGGTATGATTTCCTCTTCTGTTTCTTCTCTCCTACCTCAAATAACAGATTTCTGAAAAGAAAGCCACGATCTGACAAAAATACAAGATCTGAAGATAAATCCAGTAGATGGAAGAAAAGGAAAAGTAGCAGGAAACAAATTTCTCAGGCTAAAGAAAAGCCTGACTCTGCTGATTGGAAGGGTTTGCAAGTTTGCAGGACAAATGATTCACAGCTTGGAAAATTTCTGAAGCCTCCAGACAAAAAGAGACTCTTAGTCTTCCAGAAAAAAATATAAGTTTCTCAATAGAGGAATAAGAATCATGGGGGTAGTCAGTTCTCTCTTTTAGTACCAAGGAGAAAGCAGAGAAGAGGAAAATGAAGGCAAATTATGTGAAATTATTGTCCTCAAGAACCTTATGGCAAGACCTCATTTCTAAGGAAACATATTTGAGGGTATGAAAGCATTCAAGGTCATGGTACCCACATCTTTACTCAGAGAGAAAAGTGCTAAAACAAGTCTGAGTAAACAATAAATGGATTAACTCAGAGACTTGGAGATACAGGAAAAATAAAATAGTGGCCAGCAAGGATCCTTATAATAAAGTATCATTAGTTAACTTCAGATGGGTAAGAATAGAGCCTTCAGTGAGTGCTGAAAATAGAGGTGCTATTTTAAAGGAAATATTAGCATGGCCTGGAACCAGACATAAAGGGAAACAGCGGAAGCAGAAGTTGCCTGCGGGTCTCATGCTGGTGATTGAGAGCAGAAGTGAAAACATCTTAAAGCTCTCATCTGTGCAGAGGAAGATGGCAGGGGAATTGTGGGATTCTTCACATCATGGGCTCATGGCAGGAGATTTACTGTGGGTGACAAAAAGGAAGAGGCAGCTCTCAAATTAACAAGGAAATAAAACAACTGAATAGCAACTTGAGCTAACAATTTGATACAAAGAAGGGGGTGGTTAATGAGTAATAAACTAAGAAAATAGAAGAAATAAAATTAAATGTATTCATTATTCTATATGTGACTAGAATCCTTTCTTAAAAGATAATCAGATTGCTTTTTTAAAAAGCAGATCTATCATCTATCTATCTATTATCTATCTCTATCTACTTATCTATCTACTTGAAAGAAGCACATTTTATGAGATAAAAAGGGTTAAAAATAAAAAATTGGCAAAAAACATATAACAGGTACATACAAGTAACAAAGCATGAAAGAATTATTATGGAATTACTCATTAATACCTCACAAAGTGAAATCTAAAGTTGAGAGCACTAAGTAAGAAAGAGTCGCTATGCCATGATATGACAGTTTACAAGAAAGTTTGCAGCCAGTAGCAAATGTGTAAAACAGTAAACATGTGTCATCCAGCACCTTTTTCTTTTCCGTGCTGCAAAAAGTTGCTCTCTCTGGACAGTTCCACCCACTCAACCCACCCACCACCCAGCCCAGAAATAACCATTCTTAGTCATGTATTTACTCTTGCAAAGATACAATCATATTATGCTATTCTTGTATCCTTTTGGGTCGTCTGTATAAATTTCCCAGTCCTTGTTTCTGAGAGAAGGGATTTTCCTAAAATATCTGTTTTTCTTGCCCCTTCTCCCCTCTTGCTTCTCCTCAGAGAGGAGCTCGTTAGTCAGCTTCCCACTGCTGTGACAAACCATCTGAGATAAGAATTTGAAGGGAGGAAAGGTTTTTCTGGCTTATGGCTTCAGAGGTTTCAGTCCATGGTCCTTGCCTCTGTCCTCCAGGTCTGTGGCAGGCAGCATACTGTGGCAGGGAGTGTGTGGTGGGGCAGAGATGCTCACCTAATATTGGCCGGGAAGCACAGGAAGAGAGAGGAAGGGCCTGGGTCCCAGGATCTCTCCAAGGGAATGACTCTAGTGACCTCAGTTCCTTCTCCTAGGCCCAACCTCCTCAAGGTTTCACCGCCTCCCACTAGAGCCACCAGCTGGGGGCCAAGCCTTCAACACATGGGCCTGCAGGGCCTGCACAATCCAGTTCATCAGAAGAAGGAATGTCTTGGCAGACTCATCTTCTCCTCACCCTTCCTCCCTCTGCTCGGCCACCGTGTCCCATTGAGCTCTTTCCTATCTCTGGGAGACTGAGGCAAGAGGATTAAAAGTGTGATTCCAGTCTAGGCAATTTAGCAAGATCCTGTCTCAAAATAAAATAAAAATTAAAAGAGGGCTGGGGCTATGGCTCAGTGTTAAGCCCTTGGATCAGCCCTGACTACTGAAAAATAAAGATGGAGGCCTCAGCTTGCCCCCACTCATGGATTAGGCTCTTGATCGTCACAGAAGAGCATTTCAGGACATGTCAGCGAGAGCAGAGGCATAGGTCTATTAGAATTGAAGGACGCGCTCAGAGAAAATAGGGTGGATGTTCAAGGGAGGGCTCCATTATGGTCTGGGCTGAGAGGATTTGTGTGTTCTGAAGTGTTCTCAGAACTGGATTATCTAGGATGTGTATCCCTAGGGTCTGTCAGGCTGCCCAATTAAGGGACCAGGTTAGAATGCAAACCATTTCCATACATTTGACTTTCAGAGATATGATACCCAAGTAGTAGTGCTGTTTCCTTGGAGGTGGAAGTCTGTGAGATTCGTGAATTTATATTAGCAGAGAAAAACAAGGGCCCAATTTATAGGCTTCTTGTGTATTTAAGACTCATAGGAATTTTTTTGAGTGATTTTCCTGGGAGGCAAAAAGCCATTCTAACTTTGAAAAGCTGTGTCCTGAAGCTACTGTTTTCTTAAAAGCATACTTTGGAAATTAGGAATTTTCTTGTCTTCTGTTTGTCTATATTGTTTCTATACTCACTACATTAGCTTGGTTTGGAATTCTGCTGGTACCTCAGGAGCCAGACCTTGGGGCCTCCTTCAAGTTCCAGCCCCACTTCACTCTTCTGAAGGTGAACCAGCCATCCGAAGTGTTGCTGAAGTTCTGTCTCTGCTTCTCTGCCCCTCAGCCTCCCCTTAAGTCAGAGCCAAACACTGGACCCATCTTATTAAGGCAACCAACCGGTGTCTTCTTTGCTAAATGTGACAGACACTTTTCAGTGTGAAGGTCAGTCTTGGCCTCTCTGGAGGTCACTCTTCATCATGTCTTCCTTCTTGACACCCCTTCTTGTGCTGGCTTCCATGATGCTATTTTCTCTTGGTTTTCCTCTGGCTTCAGTGGCTATTCCTTCTTAACCTTCTTTGATTGTTCTTGAACCTCAATTCACCTCCACTCTGGTATTCTCATCTTTCGCCCTACATTCTGTCTCTGTAAAACACCCTCTTGGTGATCTCATCCATTCTCAAAATTCTGGCCACCACCTGTCTGCCTGCAGCCCAGGCCTCTCCTCTGAGCTCTGGATCCACAAGCCAACTATCAATGGCGCCACTCCAATGTGGAACCACAGACCAACGTGTCCAGCCCCCCCATATCTCCTGTGAAGGAGGAAGAGGTTGATGGAAGTTGATAGAAGGAAGTGCTGTTTTATTTTTATTACTTTATTAGTTATAGCAAGAGTTTTTCATATTTTCCTGATCCATTTTGTGTTCTCCACTTGACATTCTCTACTTTTTCCTTATGCCCCTTCTCCCCTGACCCCCGCTCCTTAATTTGGGTCCCCATTCTACCCCAGCTAAATCACAGCAACACTTTCTCACACACTTGCAGCCTGCACAAATCTGATTACATCCCTCCCTTGCCTGTAATATTTCAGTGGCCTCCTGAGGCCTTCTGAGTGAAAACCAAGCTGGACACAGGCCCTTCACGCCTCTCCCCGGCCTGCACTCTGCAGCTCATTTCTCCTCTGTGCAGTCCAGTTCTCTGGCTTCTGGGAAGAAAGCACCTGCCCTCCTACTCCGTGCCACCACAGCACTCATTTTTTTGCCCAGTTCCCCTCCTCCTCTTCCCTGACTGGTGAACTTAGTGTAAACCTGGGTGTCCAGTGGTGATTCCACACAGTTTTGAATGAATGATACCCTTGCTGTAATTTCTGTCACCTCTTTTCCCTACTACCACGTTCACTCAGTGCAGTGGGGTAATCAGCTTCCTGGGGCCATTCCCTATGCCCAGGACTTCCTGGAGAAACTGGCTGCATCCCAGCTGGATTCCAGGGGCTTGTCTAGGTCATCTGCCTGTAACTTTCCCATGTGTCTTTGGCCTGGCCTTGCTGACCTTGGTACATTTCTTGTGGGCATTATTACCACCCACGTCTTCCCCAAAGGCCCTTCCTGTTTCACAAGAAACCTACGCCTGAATGTCCAGTCAGAAGCTGAGAAGGGACAGAAGTTCCAGGGCCACCCACTCTCAGAGGATGCCTGCTTGGTGCCCCTCTTCCTTCCTGTCAGCCGTTGCCTGGTTCCTGCTGAGTCTGAGGTGGGGTCCTGGGCATGGAACTTGTGTTTCAGGATGGGCTAAGGGTGGGCATGACTGAAAACCCCAGGGTCAGGGGCTGAAGGTGGGATGCCACTGCAAGGACGTGGCTCAGATTTGCGTGGGAGTGTGTTAGGACGCTTCAGAGACACAAAACCAGAATGTCTACAGGAATAGATTTGGTGTCAGAAGTTTGCTTACATGGTTATGAAGTTGACACACCCCAAGATCTACTGGCTGAGATCTTAGGCTGAAGACCCAGGACAGCCCATGGTGTGGTCCCTTTCCAGAGAGCAGCAGGCTCAAGACCCAGCAAGAGCCAGTGTTTTAGCTTGAGTCTGAAGGCAAGAAGGAACTTGTGTTCCATTGTGCAGGGGTCAGGCAGAGGCATTCATCCTTTCTTGGGAAGGTGGTCAGCCCTTGTTTTCCATTCAGGCCTTTAACTGATTTTATGGTGCATGCCCACATTTATTCAGTCTACCAATTTAAATATTAATCTCCTCTAGAAACATAAATTTCCTTGCAGACTCACCTCGGATATTTTTGTTTGTTGTCTGTTTTGTTCTTTTTGAGACAGACTCACTATGTAGTCTGGTTTGGCCTTGAACCCACTACCTAGCGTAGGCTGGCTTTAAACTTATGATCCTCCTGCTTCAAGGCTCCTGGGCACTGCTACTGCACGTATTGCCACCACACCTGGCTTTAGAATAGTATTTGACCAAGAATCTGGGTACTGATGGCCCAGAGAAGTTGACACATAAAATTAATGGTCACAGAGAGCACTGGGGTAAGCAACTAATGCTGACCCCAGCTATTGGAAAACACATGAAACAGCCTCCTACCACCCTAACTGTCTGCCTTCTGATGCTAGGCTGCATACCCCGAGAGCGTATGTGGAAATCAGTGGAGGCGTCTGACACAGTGCTGGGTGTGGGGCTGCTGTTGGCATTTAGCGGTCAGGAGCAGAAGTGTCAGAGGCTCTGCAGTGGCCAGGCAGCTCACATGGTGAGGGACTGTCCTCATGACTTCAACTGTCTCACTGCATGTCTGTGAAAAGCGTGCTTACAATTAGCGAGGTCTATGATCCAATACCATTTTACACATAAACTCAAAGAACTTCTAACCTATAGCAAATTTTTCAGGAATGCACCATGAAGTGAAGGAATACATTCTCTGAACACTGTTCAAAATTCTGGAAAATCATGTTATAAATGGCAAAGCAAGTCACAATAGTTGAGTAGATTTTAGAACACACACACAAATCTGTGCATTTACTTCTGCAATCACAGTGAGTCTACACATAAGTACAGACCTCAAATCACTTGCTACGAATCCCAGGGTAGTTGTGTACAAGTTTTCTCAGGTATCAAAATATTAATTTTTCTATAGAGTTGCTTTTTTTCCTCTCATTTATAACACAGTGAGCACATTATAATGATGTTTTCATATTATGGATTTCAGAAAGTTTGTGTGCATAGGTAATTATATTGTCTATGGGTTTTAAGTGCAGCAGGAGAGTCACAAATTACTTGCTGGAAGAAGGGCCACTGTAGCACTGTGGCCTGCCAGTCCTTGTGGAGCCAGGGCCACCGAAGCCCGGCTCCTAGAAGTTGTGTGCTCAGGTCTGTGGTAACCTGCCCTTCCGCTCTGGGAAGACTTCAGACAGCTCAGTACCCGCTTCTGCTCTTCAGTGTCAGTGATACATTTCTCTGTTCCACCAAGGGATGCAGAAGTTAAGTGGCTTCACCCTCAGTTCCTCCCAGGGGCTGGAAGACTCTGCCTCTTGGACAAAAGTTGCCCTGGCCTGCTCTGTCTTGGGGAAATTCTCTTCCCACCTCTGTCCTGCCTCTACTCACGACCTTCATCTCTTTTCATGAGCTCGTTTCTCATCTCATCAAACGGGTGCAAATCTTTGAGGGGGAGAGACTGGTGTGTTCGGTGCACTCGGCACTGGTAAAGAATTGAGTGGAGGATGGATGGGGGTGGATCAATGCCTGCATACCCGGGGGGACGATGAGCCGGTTTTAATAACTTAATCCCGGTGTCTGTGGAAGTGGAGAGAGAGCTGCTTTGTGCTTTCCACCAGGCCAGCTTGCCAGCTGAGCCCCTTCTGGTGCCTGGGCTTTGATCAGGAGTTTAATGAGCCCTGGCACTTGATTCTGAAAGAAATGGAGAAGCACACCATGTGCAAGCAGGAGCTCTGGGCTGTCATATGGTGCTGCATATCACCCACTGGCTTCCACGTAGGGCTGGACCAAGGCCGACGTAACTTCTAAATGTTACAAGTGTTTATTCCTTCAAGACACTAGATGAGTAAGGCCTTCTACTGACTGTCCCAGGTCAAAAATATGGCCGCTTTTGGGTGATTATTGATAATGTATACAAGAGTTGAGGATGTAGCGGATGTGAGGAAAACAGTGCTGGATTTGGATTCAAAGGACTACGTTTGGCCCAGCACGTTTCTACCAGGTAGACCAGGGCCATGGACAAACCGGTTGATATTTCCAGGTTTAAAACTCTACTAGTTAACAAAATGCAGTAAACAATTATTTAAAGGAATCTCATGGTGATGTGCTTATGGCAGATCGACCAGAAAGCTAAAGCTTAGGCTTCCAGGCCCCCAGGGCCTCACCGTGTCTGTCAGCGGTGAGTTCTCAAACCAGGTTCCCACCGAGGCTGCTTCTTCAGGCTTGGGGGTCTATGTCTCTGGCCAACAGGCTCAAGCAAGGGCATTTTCAGTTATATGACATTATTCCATTTCTAACTTGCAATTTTTGAATTTCAGGGACAGCGCTGTGCCTTTGGTACATCGTTCCTTCCTGTGGATACTTAGCTGTCTCGGGACTCTTCTGATCAAGAAGAAAACTCTGAGTGACAGCCTAGTTTAGAGCGAAGTTTGGCCGAAGATTGGGGGGGTCTTACCAATCATTCGGTTCTGGTCTCACCTCCCGCTGTCCAGGGTCCTCACAGGAGACCGGAATGCTGCAGCTGCACCTGTGTCTTATTTTCCTGACAGGACTTGGCCTCTGGCCACTGGAAGCCAGGTGCTGGAAGGAGCAGGAGCGAGCTACGCATGGACCTGACACCGGATCAGCAAAATGAGTCCTGCAGCCACCTACACTAACACATTAGACGTCTCCCCTAATCAGCTGGAAAATCTTACCTGGCTCCAGAATTATCTTTAGTACTTGTTTTTCTTGAAACTGGTATTTTGTTCCCCTTAGTGAGAAGAGGACATATTTTCTTTATTTATTCTTCTTGATGATTTTCTTCAAGGTAAAGTTGCAGATCTACTTTTAGACCGCAATTTGTGTCAAACATAGACCCTGAGAATTTTGTCATTTTGCCTCTGAGCTTTATTTCTCTACTAGAAAATCACTTCCACTGAAGAATTATAACCCCCTAGGATTTCTAGAGGACAGTAAGAAGCACCCAACAGTGGACAGTGGAATTCTATTTAACATTTACTGTACTGGTCTGAATTTGCATGTTTTATTCATGCTTTGTACTATTTAATTGTCATGTTAGTGAGTTGGCTTTAGATGACGTTCAGTTTTTAACCACCTATGTAGTAACCTCTTATTTTTGGCTCATAATTTAATTGGCTTATATTATTTTCCTACCATGCCATTTTCTGCTATTGAAGGGCAGGATTCAAAGAACTAGTTTAACTTGCTTTGTCACACAGAAAGAATTACTTAATTCATCCACCTGAGGTTTAATGAATGTGATGGCTCCTCTCTGTGACAGATTGGTTTTGTTTTATCTGCTCTTATGTATTTGACAGCATTTTTAGAAAAATTCCCAAACTTACTTAGCAACAGATTGTTAGCATATAAGCCTAATGATAACCAGGAGTATCTAGAATGCTTTCCAGGCAGTTATGGCCTCATAGAATATTAATCTTTCTTTGGAAGAACTCCACCAAAATCTCTTAGAACTAATAAACAACTTCAGCAATGTAGCAGGATATAAGATCAACACACAAAAGTCATGAGCTTTTGTGTATACCAAAAATTAATTCAAAGAGAAGGAAATTATGAAAACCTTACCATTCACAGCAAGTTCATGAAAAAGGAATTAACCTAATCAAGGAAGCAAAAGATTTTACAATGAAAACTACAGTACTTTGAAAAAGGAGATTGAAGTGGACATCAGAAAATGGAAAAATGTCCCCTCCTCCTGGATAAGCAGAACCAATATTGTCAAAATGACCATAATTCCAAAACTATTACACAAATTCAATGCAGTCCCAATCAAAATACCAACAGTATACTTTACAGATTTAGGGAAAACAATCATAAAATTAATATAGAACCTGAGGCTTAGAATAGCAAAAGCAATTTTGAGCAACAAGAGCAAAACAGGAGGTATTACAATACCTGCCTTCAATTTATGCTACAAAGCATTAGGGAAAAAACGGTGTGGTGCTGGGATGAGAACAGATACACGTATCAGTGGAGATGAACAGAGGATACAGAAACATCCCCAGACGCAGTCAGTTTTTGACAGAAGAGTCCAAAGCACACACTGGAGGGAAGATAACCTATCCAACAAGTGGTCCTGAGAAAACTGGTAACTTTATGAAAGATGGAAAGTGGACTCTTATCTCTCATCATGAACTAAATTAAAATAAAATGGATTAAAGATCTAAACATCAAAACAGAAACATTGAACCTACTGGAAGATAACTGGGTAAAATATTTGAAGTCATAGGTGTAAGAAAAGATTTTCTAAACAGAACTATAATTAATTACACAGGAAATAACAGCAAGAATCAACAAATGAGAGTACATCAAATTAAAAGCTTCTGGACAGCAAGAGAATCAATTACCCGACTGAAGAGACAATATATAGAATGGAAAAAAATTTTTCCAACTATTCCCAAGATAGAAGACTAATAGCCAGAATGTATAAAGAATTCAAAACTTAGACCCCATAAAATAAAAGTTCCAGAAATGGGCAAGTGAAACAAACAGACATTTCACAGAGCAGGAAGTACAATGGCCACCAAATATATTAAGAAACGTCCAACATCTCTATCCATTAGAGAAATGCAAATTAAAACACGCTAAGATTCCATCTCACTTCAGAAAGAATGACCATCATCAAGAAATCAAAAAATAACAAATGCTGGCATGGCTGTGATGAAAAGGAACACTTTACACTGCTGTTGGAAATGTGAACTAGTGAAACCATTAAGGAAATCAGTATGGAGATTGCTCAAAGAACTAAAAATAGAAATTCTATGTGACCCAGCTCTCCCCCTTTGAGTTATCTTCCCTGAAGAGCTTAAGACATCATATACAGCAATACATACATATCAATGTTTCCAGAAGCACAATTCATAATATCTAAATCCTGGAAGCAGTCTGTATATCCATCAACAGGATAAAGATGATAACAGAATAAAGAAAATGTGGAATCTATATATAGCAAACTACTATGCAGCTATAAAGAAGGACACATTTGAGACATTTGTGAGAGAATGGGTGAAGCTGGAAAATATAATGTTGAGTGAAATAAATCAGACACACAAGCTTAAATACTGTACAGTATCTTTCATTTGAGCAAGGCAACATACAAGTGAAGAGAATAATAAAGGATGGATAGAAGGAGATGGGGATGGATCTCTTGCAAATGGGAACAGGTCCAAGAGACCAAGGGTGAGGGGTGACGGGTGAGGGGTGAGGAGGAGGGAATGGGGAAATAAACAGAATAAGAATATGCCACAGACAGGAACCTAATAACCTCAATGAGTACACACAGAATATGTCAGAAACATGAGCTAAGATTAATAATATCAACAAGAATGAAAATGGGGAAAGAGGAATTAGAGAGGGGGGAGGAAAAAGGATCGAGAAAAAATAAACAAGCTGTATTATGTATATGTACCCTCTCCACAAGATGCTTATTAACTGCATGTACTGCAAACATGTACTCATAAAAATAAAAGTATATTAACCTTTGGAAATGACCAGAAATGTCCACATTTAAATAAATAAGAGCATCTGCTGTTTGCAAGATGAACCTTCAAATTCTGTTTAAAATTAGTTTCTTTGGGAATTTAGCTGATTTCCCTCCTAGATAGGACATTTGCACTTGAATTCTGTGGGAAGCATTCTGCCAGAGCATGGGCACTTCCCACCTGAGAGTAGCTTCCTGTGGAAGAAGCCTCCCGGCCAGCAGGAAAGAGGCTGCTGGAGAAAGGCGGGACTGAAGGGCAACACCGGGCCTGGACTTAAACAGCGGTGATGACACGGCGATGCGAGTCTGGGAGCAGTCCCGAGATGGTGGCCCTGTGGGCTGCTGCAAGGGAAAACAGGAAAAGGACAGGAGGTCGGTTTCCTCCTTCCTGGGCCAGGTAAGGCGGGCCCTGGGCCACTGGAGCCCCAGCATGCATTTGGGGCAGAAGAAAGTATGATAATCCCTGGAGCCATCGCTGAGGCTGGGAATGGGACTTCGGTGTCACAGCACATTAGAAACAGTTCAGCCAGAAGTGAGATGTGCTCCCCAGAGAGCCACCACTTCCTGATGGGATGGGTCACCGGCTGTGGATGCAGGGAGCTGGAAGGGCCCCATGATAGGAGAGAGACACAGCGGTCCGCATTAAGGTAGTGAGACCCAGGGGTGGGACCTGCCCACGGCCACATGGTGTTAGCCTCGCCAAGGGTCTGCAGTCAAATATGCTCGCACAGCCCTGGTGGAGAGGTTGAAGAAGCTGGATATACGTCAGGCTGGGGCAAGTATTATTGCAGAAATTTAAAGCTGTGATGACGAAAGGGGCCTACGGTGTATTTGTAATCTCCTTCGTGGCGTGACTGACACTGGAGTATTGTCATTTTGCTCTTATTCTTTTGGTACAGCAGCAGCAACATAAAGTGTATCTCTCAAGGCCAAAAGCAGTTCCTTCCTCAGAACATAGTATGTAAGAAGAGAGAGGTGTTTACATAAAGGAGCTATTAATTTTCTCTCTCTGCCTCCAAATCAGGTGAGTGCTGATGGGTGCAGAGAAACGTAAGGCTTTGTCCTGGCCTCAGCTCAGCCTTCAACAGGACACGGGGAGAATTCTGGCCTCCCTTGTCCTCAGACACCTCCCTGCAGAGTGCAGGGCTCTCCAAACTCACCCATGCTGTGACCCCGGAGAGGGAGGCTGGGGCCTTCGCAGGGTCCCTCTCGGCCCACTTCCGGTCCAGGAGGCAGCCCCTTTGCCTGCAGGCCAGGCTCCGACCCGGGGCTGCGGTGGGAAGAGCTGCAGCTTGGAGGGCATAGCTGTGCTCAGCCCTGCTTTCTAAACAGTGCTGTTCTTAGTGCTGCTCCCAGGCTGTCGGCGGGTTTGTCTGCTTTTCCTCCCGGAGAGTTCCTCCGAGCCCCACATCTGTGTGTTGCACCTGGGCCTTCCCTTTCCTAACCCGCCTCCTGAAACATCCATGGGGCTCTGGGGCAGGGGACTGTGTCCCTGGTGGCACCCATCTGCTCTCCTTGTATCTGCCCAATTCTGTGCACACTTGTGGAAAGGGTCCCTGGGAAGCTGTAACCCAGGGTGGGTCACAAATGCGTTTACCAAGATAATCACCTGCAAGTCAGTGAGCGCCACGGTCAGCTCAGGAGCTCCATCTAGAGGTTGCCTACCTGCCGGATAGCAGAGGAGATGAGGTCCCGAGAGGGTAGAGGAGCTGCTTTGGGAACTAAGATTTCAGATCAGCAGGGGCTGCTGAGCGGGGATGGGCTCCCGTGAAGCAGAGGAGCAGGGGAAGAGGTTTGAAGGGAGACCTTGGGTGCAGCAAGCCGATACAGGGTGGGTGGGGGCGTGGCCCGGGAGGGATGCTTGGGATAGTGTGAGAGGCCTTGAGTTCTATGGCAGGGGAGAGGCCCTGGAGGCTGCTTCTGGGGGAGGCTCAGTCAGCAGTGTGAAGGGTGGATCAGGAAAGGAAGAGCAGAGCCAGTCTGAAGGCCATTGCTGGCACTGCTCTGAGGGCAGACTCAGCCCCTGGTGTCCCGCCGGCCCCGCCCAGAGGCCACGGGGCACACATACCTATCGTGCCCTTGCATGTGCTTAGTCTGGATTGAAAGGCATTCAAGTACGGTGCATGCATCAGATTTCAAAGTCTTCATATGAAGAACGCCGTTGTTTGCTGCTTACATGATGAAATGACATTTAGGACAGATAGGGTTAAAGTATTACTTTCCCTTGATCTCTTTTTAGTGCGTTGAGACTTATACATGGGGCTTATAGTCTCTCTCTGTTGGGCATACCTGGGTTGGCCTAAGAGACGAGACTGCCTTGGGGACAGGGAAGGACAGGGCTGATGGAAGGATCTCAGGAATGGCCCTGAGAAAGTGCAGATTCAGAGTCTCCTCATCCTATGGAGCGTCCTGGCCTTGTTAGGGCCCTGGGAGCTTTCCGAACTGCCAGTGCCTCCAACAGCACTGCTGGGTGTTCCGCTCTCTGGCTTTCCCTGTCACTGGGTGGCGGACCATGTGCTATTTTCTGCTTGACTGTTGCTACGCATGTCGCTTGAGTTCCTGCCTCATTCAGGTCAAAATCTTCTTGAGGGCGGCGCCGCTGGATCCTGAACTCTTTCTTGGCGCTAACTCAGCCAGGACCTTGGATAGCGGGTGCTCCCTGCACCTGGTAGCCGTACTTGATGGGGGTGGGGGTTTGGAACTGGAAGGCAGAGGCAGACGCACAGTCACTGGAGGCCTGGCTGGCTTTCCTCTTCGCTTTGCATGGCTTCCAACAACAGATTGCATTCCAGACATTAAGGCCAAGGGACGAAGGATGTCACGTCTGCAGCGCGCAGATGGTGCTGCTGTGACTGGGCATGGGGGGCTGGGCATGGATTGTGCCATAGCCAGAGGCAGTCTATGGGGGAATGTAGGTTGGACCTATGATATTATGATATAGATGTATAGGGTCAGGTACAGACAGTGACAGAGATACAGAGATGTAGATATACACATATATGGTTATCATCCACAATTTATAACTTCCACGGCCCTTGTTATTTCCTGAGTGACTAGAATAATGCTGGAGTTCTACAGGGCCAGAAGACAAAGACTTCTCCCCTTTTCTCCTGGCCTGTTTTCTCCCCAAGCCAAATCATAGGAAGCAGAATTTCTCTTTCCCAAGGTGGAGGTCACAGACACCAAGACCACTCTTTATTCTTGCCCTCCCTGTCTGTCAGAGCTGGCCAGCAAGCAGTTCTCACGCGGTCCTCACTGCAGAGGACCCTGCAGCTCCCTCGGGAAAGGGACACTAAGGGACCTGACATCTTGCTGCGCTTCCCTCTCTGAAGGCCGGTGTGACGTTTCCTCCCTCCCCACTCGCCTTGCTACACAGCTGTCTGTGCTTCCGGTGCACCTGTGCAGTGAAGTCAACACAAACACCTCATGAAGACAGGTTGGGTGGGGGACTTCTGGCTAGCTGAACACACGGAGCCTCCCAGGAGGGACAACAACACTCATCCCTGTGCTGGGAAGAGGCACCCCAAGTCCACGAGGTCAGAAGCCCTGTGCTCAGGGACCTTCAGACCTCACCCTAGGGCCCTAGGGCATGTCTATCCATTGAGCTGTTGTGTCCTTCAATATCTTGTGCAGTTTACCAGTGAACAAGAGTAGTGTTTTCCCGAGTTCTCTGGAAAGTTGACTGAGTCTGAGGAAGGGGCAGGAACCCCAATCTCTAGCTGCTCCTCAGAAGGCCCAAAAGCCCAGGGTGGTGGCTGGGTCTAAAGTGGTGGGGTCTTGGGAATACAGCCCTCAGCCTGTGGGACCTATTGCTGCCCCAGCAGACAGTGTCAGAAGTGAACTGAAAGATGACGCCCAGCTGGGAACCTTCGCATAGCTGGGTCACCGTAGGGATCACGCTCTGAGTGTATACTCCGGAAAACCGAATCTGAGCTTGCTTTTTCTACTGACGACTTCAGCTGTGACTTACTTGTACCTCCACATACGTAGGAGAGAGGAATTTTATCTTCCTCCCGGTGCTGGGATAAGGTTAACGTGTCGCTAATGGGCATAAAGTGCTTTCACATCCACTGTCACACAGGAACTTCCCTGTAGGACAGGTGTTATGACCTGTGTCTAGATGTGTCCCCAAGCTTCATGTGGTTATCACTTGGGCTTTTCAGAGGTGGCTGGATCTAGAGTGTATGATACTGGGGCTATGGGTGTGTGATTACTAAATGAGTCCAATGATTGTCATAGTTCTGGGCATGGAAAATGGGAAGGCCCATGAAGGGCGCAAATGCTACCTGCCCTACGGTGGTGTAGCCTGGATAGAATGCAAGGGACAGAAAGAAGGCTGCTGCCATTGCTCGCTGCTTCTTTTGCTGCTTCCTGCCTTCTGCCTTCCATGTGATGAACTGTTTCCCCCCTCTCTGAAGCCCCTCTACCATGCTAACCTGCTTTGAAGTCAGCCAGTTATGGACTGGGACCCCTACAAACCATGAGCCAAAATAACCTTTTTCTTTTTAAGTTAGGTGTTGAGTAGTTTACCTCAACAATGAGAAAAGACAGCAGGCATTACTATAATTTCCATTTTACTGACGAAACACTTGAGGTTCAGGATGAAAGTGACACAGGGGGTCAGAATGATGAAGTGGGAGCTGGACTCCGGAGCTCTGCCTGGCTTTTGTGCTTTCCTTACCTAGCGACAATGATGTATAGGGTTACAAAGGCCTTTCATGTCTGCCATCTGCTTATTCCTGCTGGGAGGACATGGAAGCACGGAGTGTGGCTCTATACAGTACACTTGAGGCATGGTGTCCATGGGGCTGTGCAGGCGATGAAGGCACAGCCTTTGGTGCCTGTGTGGATCTGGGTGTTTAACTGCCTGTCCCTTACGGGTTAGGAAGACAGCGTAAGAACCACTTGTCTGTGAGGTATAATGACAAGCTCTGGGCCAATGTTTTGACCACACTCTAAAGTCTGAAAGTGTTTGTAAAAATTGTATGTGCCTCTGCATCTGACAAAATCTTCTAACATCTTTCAAAAAAGGCTTGAAATTTGAACACAAAAATTATTCTTTGTAATCATCAGGGCTTTAAATGGTACATGTGAAGATGGAAATATTGATTAGTGTTTAAAAGGGAATAGGCTATTAATAAATACTGAAATTTACTAAGGATTAGGCTAACCCTAATACCTTGAGTTATAATAAAATGAGGTGGACACCTGTTGACCTCAGCCTGATTAGAGAGTGTAGGGGTGTGAGACCTTGGCCTAGCTTGAGAAGGAGTGCTGAGACTTTAGCTGATGGGAAGGGAAGCTGTGTCAGGTGGAAATGGCATGATCTGGTGACAACCCAGGACAAAGCCTGGCCACGTGCCTAAGAGTGGGTAAGGAATGCAGAGGGACCCATCTGTGGCCTTTAGCTCTGCAGGCTACATCTCAGCATGTTTCCTGTGGAAGTTCCAGAAGAAGGCAATCCAGGAGTAATCCACTTCTGATGACCAGTTGTTTCCTGAAAGACTGTCAGTGTAAATCATAGCAAGTACATTCTTACCATGACAGCCACAGACGGGACACAAAGAGCAGTGTCCCTGATTCCAGGAAACAGTCCATTGCTATCTGTGACCTCTACATCCTAGACTCAGAGGACTCACATCGCCTGCTTCATGACCAGCCAAGGCTTAGAGGCCCGAGATGACTGAGGCCATGGAGGTTGGACATCTGAAGACCCACCCTTTATGAAACAGATCTTCAACCCATGGGGTCACGGGCAGGGGGACTGCAGAAGGGGATTTGGGCTCTGGTCTGCAGCAGATACGAGCGCATGGAACCTCGCAGGAGGCGCCTGCTCTGGTTTCCACCAAACCAGGTAAGTCCTTGGAGCCAGGAAACCAGGATTAAACTGTGGTGATTGCTCTTAGTTGGTGGCCACTTGAGCAGAGACAGGAAACTATGCTTTGGCAGGGCTTGGGATGATATTACTGTGGTTCTAAGAATCTGGCGTTGAGTTTCAGGATTCACGGCTTTGTCCCTCAGCCTCATCATCAACTGCTTATTGGCTAGATGGCTTCATGTTTAGGGGCTCAGGGCCTTCACCTCCATCTATAAAATAGGGATAGTATTGCTCTCTTTTGGGGCTTCTGAGGGCAGTGAATAGGTGATTCACACAGCAGCCAGTGCTGCACCTAGTCCACTGCGGAGCGGCCACCGGGCTCCTGCAGCTTCCTCCTAAGCAGGGGATGCAGGAAGGGTCCTCTGACTTGAAGGGAGGTTCAGATCCCAGACTTCTGGCATCTCCCAAGCCTCCTTTAGGAGCTGCAAAGGTGAGATGGGGTCAGGGCACTGCCCACCTCTCCATTCTTACTCGTACAGTCTCTCAGAGGTGGCCAGGACAGGGATGGCGCCGGCAGGTGTCAGGAGACTGAGGTCGGCTCCAGCACCACCTGGCTGATGACCGCGGACAAGTCCAGGGTTTCCTTTGGGTAACGGGTGGATCTGTCTGCTGGATGCTGGTCACAGGATGGAGCCCAAACTTCTGGGCCTGGCGCTCCAGTGCTGTCACCGTCTCCCGCCTGTCTCGGTGCTCTCTCCATCCCTGGACAGAATCTTCTTGCTAAGCCCATGTGTGCCGAAAGCCTGGACCTGTGCATTCCCTGCAACCGCCAGTGCATGGTCTTAGATAAAACAAATGGGGTCAGTTAGTCAGGATTAAGCTTGGTTATGTAGGACAGGAAAATACAAACACTAGTGGTGTTTTTTAAAAAAATTATTAGTACCTGTTCGCAGTACATAGTGGTCATATATATATTGTGGGGGAGCTGGACTTGTACACAATACACCTTAGCCCTTTGTTTTTTCATCCACTCCACCTCCCCTCCTTCCCTGCCCCCTTGATCCGTTTCCCATTTGCAAAAGTTCTGTTTTCATCATCATTTTTCCTTCCAAATTTTTCCCATCCTTTTTCCCTCCTCTCATATCCTCTTTCTTCATTTCTTGTTCCCCCATCCATTTGAAAAAGATCTTCTTACTTCCTAATTATCTATCTTCTATTTTGCTTTCTTTCTCTTTCTTACTATTTAAGTTTGTGTGTCTGACTTATTTCACTAAACATTATGTTCTCAATTTGCATCTATTTGGCTATAAATGGCCTCAGCTTTATCATTCTTTATGGCAGTGTGACACTCCATTGTGCATAAATATCACATTTTCTTTATCCATTCATTCGTTAATGAATATATGTGTCATTTTCAAGAACTAGCTATTAAATTGTGCTGCTATAAACATGCATATGCATGTAACCCTGTACTACAATGACTTTAACTCTTTTGAGATGATACCTAGATGGCGGATAACTGTCTCAAATGGAATTTCTATTTGTAGTTTTTTGGGGAATCTCCACGCTGACTTCCATAGAGGTTGTACTAGTTTACATTCCTATCAACAATTTAGTGGAGTTCCTTTTGCTTCACATCCTCACCACCATTTACTGTTTTTAGATTTTTTTGATGATAGCCATTCTTTCTGGAGTAACATGGTATTTCAGTGTACTTCTAATATGTATTTCTTTAATGGCCAGTAATGTTAAATATTTTTCATATATTTATTGGCCATTTATGCTACTTCTGCAAAGTGTCTATTTTGGTTGCCTGCTTTTTGATGGGGTTTATTTGAGAGGTCTATTTTTTTTAGTGCTTTATATATGATAGATGCTAGTTCTCTGTTCAAGGACTACTTTGCAAATTCAAGAGCTAGCACAATTAAATTGTGCTGTTTTCCCCATTCTGAAAGTTGTCCAAATTATTTACTCTGTTCATTGTTTCTTTTACTGTACAGAAGCTTTTATATTTGATCCCATTTGTTGATTTTTGGTATTATTTCTGAATACTATTGGGGGTTCTGTTCAGAAAATCCTTGCCTATGATTTGTTTTCAAGAGTTTTACCTATTCTATCTTCCAGCAGACTAAGTTTTCTATTTTAATATTTAGATCTTTAATCCATTTTTATTTTAGTTTGGTACATGTAAGCTATATGGCTCTAGACTGAGTCTTCTGCAAGGGGATATCCAATTTTTCCAGCACCTGTCATTAAAGAGGCTATCTTCCCTCCAGTGTGGCTTTTAGGCTCTTTTTCAAATAGCTGAATGTGCATTGAGTCATTTTGGCTTCTTCTGCTCCGTTCCATTGATCCACATGCCTGTTTTTTTTTTTGCGGTACCATGCTGTTTTCCTCACAGTAGCTTTATAGTGCAGTTTTAAATCTGGGGTTGTTGTGTCTTCTGTTTTGCTCCTGTTGCCCAGGATTGCTTTGGCTATTCCGAGTCTCTTCTGATTCTATATGAATTTTGGGATTATTTTTGTTAGATCTGTGAGAAATGCTGTTGGCATTTTGATTCATATTATGTTAAGTCTGTAAATCAGTTTTGGAACACAGCTATTTTGGTTATAATGGTTCTTCCTATCCAGGAACAAGGGATATCTTCCCATGTGCTGATGTCCTAAATTTCCTTTGTTAGAGTGATGTAATTTTCGTTGTAGAGATCTTTCACTGCCTTGGTTAGATTAATTCCTAAGTATTTCACTTTTCTTGGTCCTATGGTGAATGGTTTTGCTTTCCTAATTCCTTTCCCAGTGAGTTCATTGTTTGTGTGTAGGAATACTATTGATTTTTGTATGTTTAGTTTGTACCATGCTACATCATTAAATTTGTTTACTCTAGAAGTCCTTTGGTGGTATTTTTGGGTTCCTATTAAGTAGAAGATCATGTCATGTGCAAATGCTGACACTTTGACCTCATCCTCTCCTCCATGGATCCTTTTTCTCTTGCCTGATTGTTCTGACTGTGTTGAACAGGAGTAGTGATAGCGGGCATTCTTATCTTATTCCTGATTTTAGAGGGCAAGCTTTCAGTTTTTCCCCATTTAATATGATGTTGGCAGTAGACTGATCATAAATGGTTTTTATCAGATTGAGATAAGACCTTTCTGTATCTATTAAAATAGTAGCAATTTTAAAACAAGAGTTACTTCTCTTTCATACCAAAGCATCCTGAAAGTAGCTAGTTCGAGGCTGGGAGGTTGCCCTAGGTGCCGAGGACCAGGTCCTTGCTGTCTTGCTGCTGCCCCATTCCTAGCACATCTCCTTGGGGTAGTGCAGAGCTCTTCCTGTCCCCTGGGCCACCTGAGTAGGAAGGAGGATCAAGGAGTCTGTGAACACTGGGCATGCAGCATGGCTGAGTCCCCAGAACTACTGGGCTCCACCGACACAAAGACCAAAGTTCTTGTGCAAAAGGAAGGCTGTTATGCTCACTGGCCTCCCGCTGCAGCCTTGTTCCTCACATGGACTGCTGCTGCAGGCTGCTGATTCATCTGATTCACCTGCTCTCACCCTTGCAGTGTCCTGTTCTGTAGGCTTCATGCATGAGCAAGGCCTTCAGATCCATCAGGATGACTGCACAGCTGGGCATGTGGGGCAACACCTTTGATGACAACCCTCTTGCCTGGTACTGTGTCCTAACTAGGTATTCTGTCCCATAGCTTCAAGTACTGGCCCTTGCATGTGCCCTTATTATAGACAACTAAGTTAGGTAGAAATATTATAGGCAGGCAGACAGGGTAGGTCCTTGAGGGAGTTAATGCAGAAGATACAACTGTGGGTGGAGGCACATTTGCTGAAGATCAGACCACAAGATAAAGATGGAGTGACTACATCTACATACTTCCCTGAATATCATTATAGACTGATACTCTAAATAGGCATCAGTCATCTGGAAGGGAGACCAGGAACTTGACCCATCCCTTCCAGGGAAGGTCTGTTCTTTCCATGCACACTTGCTACGTGACTTGCTCCCCCACTGGATCAATATTATCTAAGCGACTGTACTTGTAATCTTATTGGTTGATCACAATTTTGTCCCACTTTATACCTGCCTCATGATTTCATACCTATCTTGTGATTTTTGCACCATAAAGCCTCCCCTGTTAGTGGAGTCCACAGCAACCCACTTGCCAGGCCCCCTTCTGTCTCTCTTAGACAGAAGCTCTCTTTCCTCAGTGTTTCCTGCTCTTAATCTCCATTGTTCCTTAGAATTCATTCTTCATTTTTGGGAAGCACAAACTCAGCATATTGGACATCCCGCAAGTTTGGAGTTACAATGGTTTTCTTATATTATCTGGGTTATTTGGCGGTCCCATACCATCCCTGGCACTGACCTAAGGACTGTCTTGCCCTTCCTGGGATCCTCTGCTAGCGCACTGGCCCCTGCTGGTAACCTTTCAGATGATCATGGTCATAGCTGTGCATTGCTTCAGGACCCACAGTGACCAGTATTGTCCTGCACTCTTACTGTGTTATCTCTAACACTCACAGCCCTCTTACAAATGCACGTTATTACCCCCATTTTATCAGTGTTGTAATCAGTAAGATGGAATGACTATGTAGTTCAGGCTGGCCTTGAGTTCACTTTGTGGCCCAGGGTGGTCTCACACTCACAACAATCTTCCTGCCTCAGCCTCCTGAATGTTGGGATTATAGGATTCTTCCCTTTCAACAAACCGGAAAACTGTGTCTCAGAGATCACACAGCCAGGAAGTAGCAGAGGTGGTAGCAGACCTCAGTGTATCTCACACAAAGACTGCTCCTTCATCTCCCCAGGCCCCAGGCCAGGCCAGAGTG
The DNA here is from genome assembly GCA_004027295.1 of Dolichotis patagonum. Taxonomy (NCBI): domain Eukaryota; kingdom Metazoa; phylum Chordata; class Mammalia; order Rodentia; family Caviidae; genus Dolichotis; species Dolichotis patagonum. The sequence continues at coordinate 30,540 of PVJX010015206.1, forward strand.
GGAAAGCACAGGGACACACGGAAATGGCTACAGTGAGGTGCCCATGCTGTACTTTCCCAGCCGATCGTGTATGACCCCTCCGAGATATTTGTAGGTGGGAAATCAGGCTCTGCATGCTCTGTGCTACTGTTCTCCTTTGTACCCTGTGTCCCCCACCCCAAGGACAGTGTGGCTCCACCCTGTGACCCAGCCCCTGGCCTCCTCGGCAAGACCACACCACTTAGCTTTGACTCAGGTTCAGTGCGTCACCAGCTGGAGCAAAGAAGAGGTTTGTTCTCTCACAGATGAAATGAACCCACCCACCTTCTGACTCCTTTCTGTTCTGAAATGATGACAGTACGCAGTGACTCAGAATTATCGCTCTCAGAGACTACATTGTATTTTTCTTGAAAACGGGAAGAGACAGTGTGTGAAGAAATGAGTTGAAAGTGGCCATGAAGGGCACAGGGTGGGAGGGATGACCTCTGCATGTCAGTGCAGAGTCGGGCCAAGTGAATATGCAGCAGGGGAGGGGACAGCAGCTCGCTGGCAGGGAGGAGGGCCAACGAGAAGTGCACGTGTGTTGGGGACAGGCTGCAAAGCCCACCAAGGCCTCTTCTGGCAAACTGTGAAGCAGCGCCCCAGACCTCCAAGCCACCTGACTAAACCCCAGCATATTCACAAGTAGCCAGCAGGGAGGAGGAAGGTTCTTTCCAGAGAGCCATCATGTGTGGGGTGTGTATCCAACACAAGAGCCTCTCTAAGCCAAGCAGTCTGACTTGGGCAGATGAAGGGACGGAGAGGGACCGGAGGCTCTCGACACTGTCCCTCTGTGGAGGAGACAGCTGAGAGGATCTGAGCCTACCAGGCCTGCTCTGCTCTTTGGATGTGAGGTAACTGGCTGTGTTGCTCAGGACTCTTGATCCTGGTAGTGGGAAAGAAAACAAAAGTGAAAGCCAAAAGAGCTGGCTCTTTCTCCTGCTTAGTGCTGGATGGTCTGGAGCAAGCCCTCAGCCTCTCACACTGCTTCCTCCACGAAGCAGATGACGGCTACCACCTACCCCAAGGGTGAAAGGGAACTGTAGTTACTATTCAAATGGGAGTCAGTGGAGGCAAATTGTCATCCAACTCACAATCGGAGGCAATGGGGGTGTTATACTTCATTTCTTAGCCTCTGAAAAACATGGTGAAACTGGAAGTGCTCTTATCAAGAGTGAACCATTTTATACAGAATTTTCTGCCCTTTCCAAGAAATTCTAGTCTTCCCATGGCACTTGCAAGGCCCTGTAGGAAGGAGCTGGGAAACTGACTTCCATGCTGGTTGCTGTAAAACTTCAGTTTCAGTTTTGTTTTTTGGTTATCCTCATTTCAGTCACTTGCACCATTATGAAGATTAGAAAGACTCTGGGCTGGAGGATGGTGGTACATACCTGTGATCCCAGCACTTGGAAGACTAAGGCAGAAGGACCATGTTCAGTTGGAGGCTAGACTGGGCTACATAGTGAATTCAAGGCCAGCCTGGACTCCAAGGTGAGACACTGCCTCAAAAAAAAAAAAAAAAAAAAAAAAAAGACACGGTAGAAAATGCTAAGTTTCTTCTTTCACAGCATTAGGTTTGGAAACTATCATGTTTTAACCAAGTAAGTCTACACAAGAGCTGGTAAAGGGTGATATTCAGAGTTGAAAGAAACTTAAGAGGACCACCCAGTTTAATCCTGGAATTTTTCAGATAAGGAACTAAGGTCCAGGCAGGGTTCTTACCCACTGAATCAGTCGGGGGGGCCCCAGTTAGTCACCAGGAGTCTGGCTCCCTCTGCTGTGCTCCTGTTCCTACCCCACACTCAGTCCTCCCTGTTTTCTGTTTTTCCCGTTTGGGATTTGCTGAACTATTTGAATCTATAATTCGTTTTTGTTCTTTTAGCAAATTTTAAAATGCTGTCAGTCACTGATTTCAAGTATTTTTTCTGTACCAAACTCTCTCTTTCTCCTCTTTCAAAGATTCCAGTGAGGTGAGAGTAATTTGATATTGCCCCATAGATCCCTGGGGCTTTATTCATTATTTTTCAAATATTTCTTTTCTGCTCATCAAATTGGATGATTTGCTGATCTACCTTCCAGTTCTACTGAGTTCTTTCTCCATTACTTGAATTCTGTTGTTGAGGCCATCCAGTGAATAGTTTCAGAATTGGATTTCTCAGCTCTAAAATTTCCATTTGGTTCTTCTGAAGTAGTTTCTTTACTGAGAACTTCTGTCTTTCCAGTTATTTCAAAAGTGTTCACTGTACATAGGATGGTTATAATTGCTGCTTTAGATGGTTTTTGATAAATTACCACATTGTCTTCTCTTTCCATTTCAGAACTGGTCACATTTCCTGGTCCTTGTCAAGTTGAGTAGTTTTGAAATGGATTCTGGACATTTTGGACAGAGCGTGTTGCTTGCTGGGTTTTGTTTTGCATTGCTTTGGCAGTAAATCACCTGGGTGACTCAGGTGGCACATTCCGACTTGTCACGTACAAAAGTGCATGTCTCTAACGCTGGTTCAGGAAAGCCTGTGCTGTGATGCTGGGCATGCGCCGCACATCTGCCCCCTGGGGGTGAACAGGTGTTTCCTACATGGGATCCTCTTTTCCTGCTCTTCTCCTTTGCAGGACTTCCCTCACATTCTTCATTCCTTCATCCCCTTTCCTAGTCCTCTGGCTAGAACATGGGTCACCTTCAGCATTGGAACCATTGGTGACATCACAAAGCATCATGCCCTTGGCCGGCCCTTGTGATTCTTCCGTACTCCTCTCTGAATTCCTGTATCCAGAGGGACAGACGCCCTCTCAGAGACTGGACATGCCTAACCGCTGCCTGGGTGGTGGCAATATAGTTTGGGATCTGTATCTGGCTTTAGGGCTGAGCCAAGGGAAAAGGAAACTGAGGAAAAATGACAAAGATTTTCTACACACTCTCTGGGTTGCAGGGGCCTCTTTTCCAGATTGTCCAGCCAGGAAAATGGACTATTTTTTGGGCTTTCACTATCCATGTCTGCTGTGCAGTTATTCAGCTTACCTTCAGGCCCAAACCAGGAGAAAACAAACACCATTGCTACATTGGTCATAAAACTTATAATTTATCTGACCAATTCACCTGATTTTATTCACTTTTCAGAGTCCTCAGTTAATTTTTGTTTTATTTATTTATTTATTTATTTATTTATTTATTGCGTCTTGTTTAGAGTTTAGACCAAGTTCCATGCTGTCTTGATTACTTTTTTTCTGGTTGCTGAGACAAAATATCCAATGCCCAAAATTGAGGAAGGAAAGAGTTACTTAGCTGATGGTTTGGGGAGGTTTCAGTCCATAATCTGCTGTGTCAAAGGCAGAGTGGCCCATGGAAAAGGGCTACAGTTCATTGTGGTGGCAGATACTAAAAGTAACGAGAGCAAAAGGGGTAAAAGGGAGGGCCAAGTGAAGACTCTTTTTATCCCCTATATTGTATGTAGGTTCCACCCTAGGGTGGGTGTAGCACTTACACCCATAATCCCAGCATCAGACCATGAATCAATCACAAATTCTAGAAGCCTGCCTCCATGTCTGCATGAGGCTTTGGGGGGACATCAAGACACAAACCATAACAGACGTATGTACTCCTTTTGGTTGGAATGGGAAGTCTGGAGCAATACTTAGAACCTCCATTTTGATGGATACTTTCCAAGAATTTTATTGACACAGGCCCACGTATAAAACATGTGTTTGGGAATCCTGCCTGTCCTAGCCTGGTGGTCCCTATGGAGCCATAGGATGCAAGTTTTCTACCTTACTTGTGTAGACACTTGTCACAGCAGTTCCCTCAACAAAGACACAGTGGGTGGTATTCCCCGTGTGCTAGATCCATGAGACACGAAAATGGCTGACAGGTGGTCTCTGTATTCAAAGATCTCGCAGTCTCGCAGAATAGCAGGAATTGGGACTAAAACGTTAGGAACCACTTCAAAGCTTCTTGTCCAAGGTGTCATGCAGATCTTAGAGCCCCAGAGAGCACTTCTTAGTGCTACTTTCAGTTTTATGAACTCTACAAAATGCCTCGATGAGTGTGTGCAGCAGCGTCATTGTTCACTAAACAAACTTCAACACAGTTGCTTTGGGGCTCCAGAACTCAAAATGGAATGAAAATATTGGAGAGTTTGGAAAGGTTCATAGACGCCAGCTGAAAAAGTAAAGCTAGAATGCCTTGGGCTCTACTGATGGGAGAGAGTGGTCAGAGCTCAGAAGACCAGAATGCTGATACACATTCAGCTGGTAAAGACCAGGCTCAGGAGGTTTCTGCTGGGAAGCAGTACTTAGACGCACTTGCAGTGGAGAAAGAATGGAATCTGATTTGAAAATAAAAGAGGAGGGTAAGCTGAGGTCATCTGCTAAGGATACAGTTCTTCAAGGGTAGACTCCCTGTCTTAGCCATTCAGACTACTAGCGCAAATCATTAGAGATAGGGAAGCTGAACCAACCAGCATTTATCTTTTCTGCCTCTAGAAGCTGGGAGACGAGGCCAGATTACCAGCTGTGGCAGATTCTGGGAGGGACTCTTGCAGGAAGCAGACTGCTGATTTCTCACCTTTTTACATGGTACAAAGATGGCCAAAGATTGCTCTAGAGTCTCTTCTTGCAAGAAAGGCCACCAATCTGATTTATGATGGATCCATTTTCATGACCTAATCACCTTCCAAATCATTACATTAGGTACCTAGATTTCACCATATGCATTTTTGGGGAAGATAAGCATTCCAATCACAATACCACCCAGCTTTTCTGTCTTTGAAAGCAGTTACCCTTCTTTTATACACTGAAGCAATGCCAGAGTGTTGAATCTTGAAAAAGAGGCAGAAGGCAGAAGGAAAGACTAGAGCTTTCGTGTGTAGCCAGGACAAGTAGATGCCACATCTACTTGCCACAGCAAGGGTGCTCTGTATAAAGTCCATCCTGCCATGCTCAGGGTGAGCTGGCAGGCCTTCGTGGTGAGTATTACAGTTTCTGTATGGCAGATGAGGAGACAGACTCAGAGGTGATATAATTTCTTCAGGCATTAACTAGCAAGTTTCAGACTACAGAATCCTCAGTGTGGATTCTGTTTTCTTCACCATCCCAGCCTCTAACACTTTGGGGACTGAACATACTGCCTCTTCCACCACTAGAACCATAGCAGTGATCTACGTGACACACGGATCAGCCTAGGAAGGTGTCACGGCTTGTGTCTAGATGACCCACCAAAGCCTCATGTGGTCAGTCATAGTGAGTTTTTTTTTCAGAGGTGGCTGTAGAGCGTGCAATGCTAGGCCCAAGGACACCAGCATTAAGGATGTCAGTGCTCTGTATTTGAAGTAGCTTAGATAAGATAAAAAGGGCAAAAAGACTGTTGAGGTACCTTACTTGTTTTTACTACCTTCTGTCCATCATAAACTGTTTCTCCATGCCACCCTGCCTAAGAGCCAGCTGATTGTGGATTAATATACAAACTATGAACTAAATAAACCTTTCCTCTTTTAACTTTGGGTATTGGATATTTTGTCTCGGCAAGGAGAAAAGTAACTAGCAGAATTTGGTATCGGAAGTGGTGCTGTTGGTATGACTATACCTGAGCATGTAGTTCAGAAGCCTTTGGGCCTGGTATGTGGGAAGAGTTTGGAAAGGTTCATAGACGCCAGCTGAAAAAGTAAGGCTAGAATGCCCTAGGCTCTCTTTATGGGAGAGTGTGGTCAGAGCTCAGAAGACCAGAATGCTGATACAAATTCAGCTGGTAAAGACCAGGCTGGGAGGTTTCTGCCGGGAAGAAGGCCTTCATTGTTTATTGGACTCCAGACAATGTATGTTATGGCCTGGCAGAAAGTTTGCCTGCATTTTTCATGGCCAGAGACTTCACCTGAGACCAAGGATGGACTGATTAATCTGGCAGAAGAAATTTCGAGGCAGTCTAATGTTGAGGCAGTGGCGTGGTTAATGTTGGGGGCTTTTAGCAAGATTTATGTTGAGAATCAACAGAAAAGAGTCCAGCATGATTTCAAACACTGTGAATCTGGCCACAAAGGAAGCTGTAGTAAATCTGTGGCGTGCAAAGGTAGAGCAGAGGAGATCACGAATGTTGATAAAGAACAGACTGAAAGAGATAACCTGAGGGTATCCCAAAAAGCAACAGTACTTTACCCTTTGAAGCCTCAAAATTACAAAACTGAGAAACTCTGCTTTGAGAAGAAAGCCCAAGAGCGCCGTGTTCAGAATGGCGGTGACCTAGGGAACCTGTTCTTTGGGATTTGGTTCACAGGCACATGCTCCCTACAGCCAGGAGAGAAGAGAGCGTAGCTATTGCTCCAGTTTGCAGCAGGCCTGGGCATCACCCTGGTGGTGCTGGTTGTAGTTACAGGCAGAAAGCAAGAGTTGTGGGGTTAGGAAGGCTTCTGCTCGGATTTCAGGAGAAGCTGGGAGGCCAGGCGGTGTGCCTGAGAGGGCAGTGTATGAAGCTGTGATTGTGAAGCCAAAGGTACTAGTGGAGACCCTAGAAGTTCGGAGAAGTCAGAAATGTGGATCATCTGAGGAAAACAAGGAATAAGCAGAGCTGGCTCCAGAGAGAAGCCATGGGAGCTAAGACTACCTGCAGAGACCGGCAGATATACGGCAGCCTTTGGAGACTCAGAGTTCAAGCAGCACTTTTGGGTCCACTTCGTACTCAAAGAACATTTTTAAAAGTTAACTCACACGTATTTGCTCCAGAGTAGGTTTTTGACAGTATTAACAATACTGTTTTCCAGATGTGACTTTTTAATTTCTGAAATTCCCTATTAGTCGTGAGCTAAGAATGTCAGAACGAGCCAATAATTATCTCCTTCTGCGAAGGGAAAGGAAGATGAAGACCACTCATTCCCCGCTCCAAATATCAGGTTTCCTGCCAAAGTCTTTGAAGCCTTGTGGCAGTGGTACATTTCTTGGAGTGTACCACATCCTTTTGATTTTTCTGTATTCTGAGTGTCATATTATTCACCTCTTTTTCATTGTTGCTGTCGTACTTGGGCCCTTATCACTTTTGCCACTTGTTCCCGTCAGACTGTCTGCTGTCAATCCAAAAAAATTCTACCCATTGTGGATCTTCATTTTTCCCCCTCTTGCTGCTTCCTTCTTTTTTCAATTAATTGTATTGGTCATTATATATATAATGATAAGATTCAGCGTGGGAAATATTTAGCTGTGCATGATGTATCTCCATTCTTTTTTCCCATTTGCTTCCCTTCCCTGCAATCCCTTTTCCCCTCTTTACTTACAGGAGCTTTGTTTCTATTTTTCCTTTCTATTCTCTTTTTTCTTTTCCCTTCCTTCCTTTTCCCCTCCCCACTAACTATTCTCCTTTCCATTTGAACTTTTTTTCTATTTCATAGTACCCATTATACATTTTGGTCCTTATTTACCCTTGCAGTTTCTCACATCAGAGAAATAATTTTATATTTAAATATATGTGTCTGGCTTATTTTATTTAATAAAATGAAATATGCTCATGTAAATATGGTCTTAATGAGCATCCATTTACAAAGAAATGTCTCAAGTTTATCCTTCTTTATGGCAGGTAACACTCCATTGTATAAAACTCCCATATCTTTATCCATTCATCAGTTGATGGGTATGTGGGCATGTTTCCAAGATGTATCTATTACAAACCATGCTGCTATAAACATGGGTGTGAATATGTTGATGATTCCAGATGAAGTGTAGGATTGTTTTCTCTAATTCTATGAGGTATGTTATTGGTATTTTGATTGGGATTGCATTAAATCTGTCTAACAATTTTAGAAGTATGGTCATTTTCATTATATTGGTTCTTCCTACCCAAGAACAAGGAATATCTTTCCATTTTCTTGTATATTCTTCAATCTAATTTTTCAGAGTATTGTTAATTTCAATGTAAAGATACTTTATTTCCTTTGTTAGATTGATTCCTAAATATTTCATTTTTCTTGATGTTATTATGAAAGGTGTGGTTTTCCTAATTTTTCTCTCAGTGAGTTTGTTGTTTGTGTATAGGAATACTATTGATTTTTGAGAGTTGACTTTGAATCCAGTTATGCTACTAAATTTGGTTATTAAATGTAGAAATCTTTTGGTGGAGTTTTTAGAGTACTCTACATACTCTATGTAGAGTATCATGTCAACTGCAAATTATGATAATGTAATTCCTTCCTTTTCTATCCTTACTCTTTATTTCTTTCTCTTATATAACTGCCCTGGCTAGTGTTTCCTAAACTATAGTGAGTAAGAGTGGTGTCAGTGGATGTGCTTGTCTTGTTCCTGATTTTAGAGTGAAAATTTTTATTTTTGGCCAGTTAGTGTGAGGTTGGTTGTTAGTCTGTCATTGGCAGCTTTTATTGGGTTGAAATAAAGACTTTCTATGTCAATTTTCTGTAGGTTTTTGAAAATCATGAATGGTTATTTGATTATTTCAAATGTTTTTCAGCATCTATTGAGCAAATCATGTGATTTGTGTCCTTGGCTCTGTTAATATAGTGTATTACATTTATTTTTTGCATACGTTGAACCATCACTGCATTCCTGAGTTGAACCTCATTTGTTTCTTCCTGATGATTTACTGTATTCTGTTTGCCTGTCTTATTGTGGATGCTTGTGTTTAGGTTCACCAGGGACACTGGTCTGTAGTTCTCCATTTTATTTTAAGGAGAAAAAGAAAAAGAAAGAAGGAAAAAAACTAAAACTAAATTTCAAACACATCAATCAGGAGCAACAGTGGTACATATATCGCACATTGTCATCCCCAAATGATATACCCAGAGCGCAAGACATCTGCATTCAATTGTACAAACAATATTGGCACAAATCTTTCTCTTCATTGAACTCAGAGAAATCAGTAGTATACTACATATACATACACAAACATATATCCATACACATATACATGTTGTTTCAGCTTCTCACACTAATGAGACAATATGATGTTTACATATGTGTCTTATTTCACTAATGAGTATGTTCTCAAGTTGCATCCATTTACCTATAAAAGTCTTTAGTTTATCCTTGTTTATGGCTGAATAGTACTGCATTGTATAAAAAATACCATATCTTTTTTATTCATTCCTCAGTCAATGGGCATTTAGGTTGTTTCCAAGATCTGGCTGTTACAAACTGTGCTGCTATAAACATGGGTGCACATATATTGCTGTGATATGATATCTTTAATTATTTTGGGAAGATATCCAAAGGGGGTAGCTGAGTTGAATGGTACCACTAGTCCTAGTTATTTGAGGAATCTCCACATTGATTTCCACAGTGGTTGCACCAGTCTGCATTCCCATCAACCACAGGAAAATGTTCTATTTTCCCCACAACCCCTCTACTATTGGAATTTTGATTGGGATTGCATCGAATCTGTATAATAGTTTTGAAAGTATGACCATTTTCACTATATTGGTTCTTCCTACACAAGCACAAGACATCTCTCCATTCCCTAATATCCTCTTCAATCTCCTTTTACAGAGAACTGTAGTTTTCAATGCGGAGGTCTTTTACATCCTTTGTTAGACTGATTCCTAGATACTTCATTTTTTTGGATGCTATTGTAAAAGGTACTGTTTTCCTGCTGTGGTTTGTGTTCCTGTGACCCTGCCCCAAGTCTCATGCAATCACAGATATGACCAAATCTAGTGTTTGCCATTGGTTTGTTGTCTAGTTTTCAGATTGGTGGTATGTTTCACCCATCCAGGGATGAAGCCAGGATACGATGTAAGGGTAGGAAGAAGGTGTGTCTCTCTCTCTTGCTGGTTCACGCCTTGCTGTTTGCAGCCGCCATGAAAGGCTGCCCCTCCACGCCACGCTGCCTTGGTGCAGACTGAGTATGGACTAAAACCTCCAAGAACTGTAAGAAATAAACCTTTCCTTTCCTAACTTTGGGCGTCAGGTATTTTGTCTCAACAAGAAGTAAAAAGTAACTAAGACATTTCCTATTTTCTCTCTCAGTGAGTTTATTATTCATGTACAGGAAGGCTATTTTTTTTTTCAGTGTTGACTTTGTAACCAGCTGTATTACTCAATTTGCCTATTAAAACTAGTAGTCTTTTGGTGGAGTTTTTGGGGTCTTCCAAGTAGAGTATCATGCCATCTGCAAATAGTAATAATTTAACTTCTTCCTTTTCTATCTTTATTCCTTGTATTTATTTCTCTTGTCTAATTGCTCTGGCTAAATTTTCCAGGATTATATTGATTTAAGAATGGAGAAAGTGGAAATCCTTGTCTTGTTCCTGATTTTAGAGAGAAAGCTTTCAGTTTTTGTCCATTTAGTATGATGTTGGCTGTTGGTTCGTCATATCAGATTGAGGTAAAGACCATCTAGTCTGATTTTCTGCGGTGTTTTTTTTTTAATCATGAATGGGTGCTGGACTTTGTCAAAAGCTTTTTCTGCATCTATTGATCTTATCATACATTTTTGTCCTTGGCTTTGTTAATATGATGTATTATATTTAAGGATTTATGTATGTTGAACCATTTCTGCATCAAGTGGGATCAAATGAATCCCATTTGATCATGGTGTACAATCTTTTTGATGATTTGTTGCAGTCTGTTTGTCAGTATCTTTATTGAGGATTTTTGTATTAATGTTCATTAGGGAGATTGGCCTGTAATTCTCTTTCTTAGTTGGATCCTTCCCTGGTTTTGGAATCAGAGTAATGTTTGCTTCCAGGAATGAATTTAGGAGTATTGCTTCCCTTTCAATTTCATTAAAGAGTTTGAGAATCAGTAGTGTTAGATCTTCACTAAATTTATTTATTTATTTATTTTTTTTTGGTACTGGGGATTGAACTCATGACCTTGTGCTTGCCAGGCAGGCACTTATGCCACTGAGCTAAATTCCTGGTCTCTCACTAAATTTCTTGTAGAATTTAGCACTGAATCCATCATGGCCTGTGCTTTTCTTTGTTGATAGGTTTTTAATTACACTTTTGATTTCATATATTGATATTGGGTTAGTTAGGATTTTTATGTCTTCTTGATTCAGCTTTGATAATTCATTTGCATCTAGGAATCTATCCATTTCTTCTGTATTTTCCATTTTATTAGAATACAAGCTTTCAAAATCAGTATACATGATTATCTGGATTTCTTCAGGGTTTGTTGTGATTTTGCTCTTTTCATTCCTAATTGCATGGATTTAAGTCTTTCCTTTTTTTTGATAAGGTTGGATAAGGATTTGTCAATTTTATTTAATCTTTCAAAGAACCAACTCTTCAATTCATTGATTCTTTGCATTGCTTTTTTAGTCTCCAGTGTCTTAATTTCTGCTCTGATCTTATAATTTCCTCCTTCCTATGAATATTTGGTTTAGCCTGATCTTTTTTTTTCTAGAAGCTTGAAGTTCAACATTAAATTGTTTATATGTGTTTGCTCTGTTTTCGATATGGGTATTTACTGCTATAAATTTCCCTCTTGATACTGTTTTCATTGTATCCCACAAATTCCAGTATTGTCATTATCATTCAACTTTAAAAACTGTCTAATTTCTTCTTTAATTTCCTCTGTGACCCACTGGTTGTTCAGTAGGGTGCTATTTAATTTCCACGTGTTGATGAAGTTCCTGTGGTTTCCTTTGGCATGGATTTCCAATTTCATTGCATTGTGGTCTGATAGTATGCATGGGATAATTTCAATTCCTTTGCATTTACTTAAGCATATTCTATGAGCAAGTATATGGTCTGTTTTGGAGAATGCCCCATGTGCAGCTGAGAATATGTATTCTGATGTCGTGGGGTGGGACACTCTATAGACATATACTGTCTATTTGTTCAGAAGTTTGATTTAGTTCTAATATTTTGTTATTGCTTTTTGTCTAATTGATCTTTTTGTGACAGTGGGGTATTGAGATCTCCCAATAAACTTGTATTAGGGGATATTTGATTTTTCATGTCTGTTAGTAATTGTTTTGTTAGTTGGATGTACTGGTATTTGTTGCATATATATTTATGATTGTTAGCGCTTCCTCTTAGATTATTCCTTTATGAGGATGTAGTGGCCTTCTTTATCTCTCTTTATCAGTCTTGGCTTGAAATCTACTTTTGTCTGCAATAAAATAGCTACTCCTGCTTTTTTCTAGGTTCCTGTCACATGGGAGTATTGTTTTCTATCCTTTCCCTTTTAGTCTATAAATTACTTTTTTAATTAAATGTGTTTCTTATATGCAGAATATTGTGGGATTTTGCTTCTTGATCCATTCTGCCAGTTTGTGTCTTTTGACTAGTGAATTAAAATAATTAACATTGATAGTTATAAGCAAAATGTACTGACTAATCCTTGTCATGTTATTTTCCCATTTTGGTTCACCCATTATTCCCCTTTCTCTAATTGCTTGCCTGGTGGGTTCCTTCTGTTGGGGTTCATTTCTTTCTAGAATGTCCTTCAGGACATTTTGGAGTGCTGGTTTGGTGGTCACAAATTTCCTCAGACGTTCTTTATCATGGAAGTATCTTATTTCTCCATCAATTTTGAAAGATATTTTTGTAGAGTACATCAGTCTGGGTTGAAAGTTGTTTTCCTTTAGAACTTGAAGTGCTTCACTCCAAGCTCTCCTTGATTTG